>APFE031700846.1:14150-48478 GCA_000404065.3 Pinus taeda | reverse complement strand
AGGGGTTGTGCTCCCCCTGAGTACATGCTGAAATCTCTGTCCTGCTGTGCTGACCATGCTATCTGCAACAAGATGTTCTTCAAGAAGAACCAAGACTTATGCATCATAAAAGACCTTCCTATCACCAAAAGACTCAATACATACATCCATCACCCAACCAAGTGGGGATCATCCATCCAACCAAGTGGGAATACATCAGAATTTTACATATGGTGACCAAATACATTACATCTTCATCCCAGGCATAGTGGGGAAATCAATATAGGCCGTTACATGACCTTGACACCATATAAGAGAATGATACATAACATAGAAACGAAATATTTAAAACAAGACTTATGAAAGTCACCAACAACTGATAGTAGCAGCAACTGACAATCACCATTCAGATCAGCAACCAAGATTTTTAATTTATTAATTTAAACATATCTAGGTACAATTATGCTTAGTAAAATTGTGAATGCAGTGTTTAACTAGAAAAAAAAGAAGATAAATTGTGAATGCAATGTTTAGCTGGAAAAAAAAATAAATGAAATTTAAACATAAGATAGTGTGGACCTAAAGAATTATAAATAATAAATTTTAGTAACCATGATTTTTTTAAATAAATTTCAATTATAAATATGATAACAATTTCTATTTTACTTTATTTATTTTTTTCCAACAACTTTTAATTTTTCTATTAATATGAAATACCATACTTTTGACCTGGTGTTAGTGAAAGCTAATTTTACTTCAACTAACAAGAAATGCCCAACTTTCCATGTAGTGGGTTTAGGGAAATCTGATGTGTTCCGTTTGTTTAACTAGGAAATGGGATAAATGAGGTTTGGGCATCCTGGTGGTTTGTGCTTCAGGAGAATTAAAGATGCGAAGTTTGAGTAGGAATTTATGTTTTTAAAGAAATTTCAATTGTGAATAGGATAAAAGATAAATAAAGTTTGGAAATTAGGGTGGTTTGTGTTTAAGGAAAATTAAGAAAGATAAGTTTATTTAAGCAAAGTGTTTTTAGAAATTAAAGAAGAGAATTTGTTGATCCATTCAGGTTTCAAACTAACAAGTATGGTTTATCATTAGGATTAGATGAATTATTTGGTTTTGATAATGAATTATATGTGTTGGTTCAAAATACATGGGCCAAAAATTTTTTATTATGATTTCTAATGAAACCCAATTTGCTTAATAATAAATTTAATACTTTTTTTTTTATTATTAAAATATATATTTTTAATTTTTTAATAAAATATGATTAAAAATGGAAAAAAGGAAAATGGAAGAAAGAAAATAAATATTTTTAAAATTTTAATTCTATTGTCAATAAAGAATGTTGGATAATTTTTAAACATCATTCTATTTTAATAAAACTATATATTTAAAATTTCAGTCTTGTATATAAAACTTGTTCGAAAACTATATATTTAAAAATGTAACTTCTATATATAAAACTTGTTCGACAGGTTATGGCGTATGTTCAAATTTAAATGGATAGGTTATGGCGTATGTTCAAATTTAAATGGACATCATTTTTATAAAAAAAAATGTTCGGAGATGTGTGAGCTTTGAACAAAAATATAAAATAATAATAAATATATAATTATTACGTATAGGTATAAAGTTATTACGTATATTCATAAATTTATTGAAAAAATTATAGAAGAAAATTCAAAATGAAACTGTTTAAAATTAGAAAAATGTAAAATTATTAAAAATTAGGTTGAGGTATTTAAGTCAAACTTTCATGGTATAATATTTTATGTGTTTTAGGAGGGATAAAGTCATTTAAAAATTAAATGAGTATAATTTTTGTATGTTTTTTTTAAGAAGTTTGACTTTTGAAGAATAAAAAGACAAGAATATTATAAATTATTTAAATTTATATTTAAATATTAAAAATATAATTTTATTTTGAAAATTGAAATTTTAAAATCTTTAAAATGTAAAGTAAATTTTAATTTAATTATGTTAAAGTAGTTTATTATATATATATATATATTATATTTATATATATATAATATATATATATATATATATATAAACTTGACTTTTGGAATTTAATTAATAAAGGAAGAAAAATGAGAACGGTGGTTTGTTTTTGTAATGAGTGCCAGTGGTTTTAAGATGTATTCACAAGTTATGCATTTTTTTGGTGAAGTAACAAATTATTATTAATATTGAAATGTTTTTGAGAGAGAAAGGTGTGTTTATTTTTTAATAATTTTTTTAGAATTTTAATTTAATTATTATAGGTGGATGGTAGAGATTTAACTTTTAAGAAATATCTACAAAATGATTTTAAGTATAGTTATGGATAAGTGGTTAAGGTTTATCTCAAATGTAGTTATGTCTTTTTTGCTTTTCAATTTAAATAAAAAAATGTTATAAAACTAAATTAAAACAAGTGTAGTACCTGCAACTTATGCCAGAAGAAATTAATGGCAATTACTGAATGTATGAACAAATTCATAAATCTAAAAATGAAACACATTTTAATATGATGAAGGGAAGTGAAAAAGTAACAAATGGACTAAATAATCTTGGAGCAAAATAGAGATAGATGGATAGATAATTTTGGACAAAAGGTTATGTCTTTTTCGCTTTTCAGTTTAATTAAAAAAATGTTATAAAATTAAATTAAAACAAGTGTAGTACCTGCCCCTTATGCCAAAAACAATTGATAACAATTATTAAATGCATGAACAAATTCATAAATCTAATAATGAAACACATTTGAATATGATGAAGGGAAGTGACAAAAGTAACTAATGGACTAAATAATCTTGGAGCAAAATAGAGATAGGTGGATAGATAATTTTGGATGAAACATTAGCCCCAACACTATCGTTTGTTACAAAAGTTAAGCATTTACTGAAATGTGCTTCTGCACACATTTTGTTCCTTGTTATCTTTAGTTTATGGGATCAAATAAGGAGAAAATACAATGCCCAGTATATATATATATACTATATATAATATATATATTATTATATTTATATTATATCTACTTTTCATAAAAAAGCTAATTATTGTAAAACTAGTTTATTTAAACTTTAAATTTATAATATCTTGATATGCGGAGCAGGCTACTTCAGGAGAAAAGCCTGCACTTTTTATATTTTTTTCCAGTTAAAAATATGTTTTTTTCTCAGTTAAAAATAGGAAAAAAAAATAAAACATGCTATCTTTTTCTAAAGTAGGATTACATGGAGATAAAACTTACTAAATGCGTAAAAGCTTAAAATTATTAGGTAAAAGCCGGCTTTTGTACTAAATAAGATTTACCTTATGAGTAAAAAGGGAAAAACGATGTAAAAAACTGAGCACCCAGGAGGAAAGATTTCCTCTCATGTAGAATTCTAGAATTAGGAATTTATTTTGTGTATGAAAAGTAGGAAGAAGAAAAAAAATTAGCAGCTCTTCAATGTAAACAGAGGGCCTGAGATAGAAAATGGGAGCGCGGAACTGTGGGAGATGATGAAGGGAGACTTCTTCCGCGCTGTTGATAACTTTATGGTTTAATACAAAGATTTGGATGTGCATTAACCCAACAGTGCGTATACTGTTCATTCTATAGTAAGTATGCCTGTAGAGTTCGATTGTAAGTTGTGGTAACATATGAAAATGCTGTGGCAATTGGATGTTTTTTAAAATATCGGTGCGTAGACTGTTCTTTTATTATATGTATGTTGTAAATTTCGTTTGGAACGCTGTGGAAATTTTAGTGGCAATTAACGCGACCGTGGCACACCAATATACAATGCGTGTTATTTAATTAAAAGTTGTGGTGTTTATTAAATGTTGTGCGCTGTACGCATGAGCCATATATGGTGTATGGTATAAGTTACAAAAACTTTGGTAATGTTGTGCGTTCACCTCTTATAATAAATGCCGTGCGTTCAATTCTTATACGGTGGACTGTTATAATGTTGTGAAGTGTGTGCGTTCCAAAGATCTGTGTGCGCCAATTCCATATGCTTTGTTTTCATTCTTGAGAACAGTGAGTAAATATTCAATTGCAGCAGGCGGAAGTGTTGTAAATTTGTGACAGCAATTACAAAGCTCCCATTATTGCATGAGTTGTAGATTTAATGACTGATGACCTCAGTGAATTAACAAGAGACCAAACTGGAGACATAGAAGATATTGCAATCAAACTAGGAAGATTATCATTAGAGCCAGAGACTGGTCCATCATTAGAGGTATCAGAGCCAGGTTCTGGCGTTGAGTTAAATCTCAGGAGCAATAGAAGGATGGATTTCAGGGTTGGAAGACGACGAGGACGTGGACGTGGTGGAAGAGGACGGCATGCTGAGAATGTCGAATTGAGGGACGATATAGAGGAGCTGCGAGCTAGATTGGATGCACTAATCTTCCGCAGAAACATAGATGATGGAGACGTGAGTGAACCCGAAGCGGAAGCTACTGAGGAGGAAGCTGTAGAGATTTCTCCTGACATGAGGCTCTTTCAGTCAGTGATGAAATCCACAGCCAGGCCATGGAACCAGTTAGTACCAGTATATCAAGGAGGACTAAATCCAGAAGAACTAATCGACTGGATTAATAGCATGGAGAAATTCTTCGATTATGAAGAATTGGAAGATGAGAAGAAAGTAAAGTTTGCTGTCACCAAATTAGTAGGCCATGCAGCGCTCTGGTGGGATGGTGTGCAGGCGGAAAGGAGGAGACTGGGTAAAAAGCCAATTAAGAATTGGAGCAAAATGGTAGCAAAGATAAAAGGTAAGTTTTTGCCCAGTAATTATCAGCAAACATTATTTAGACAAATGCAAAATCTTAGACAGAGAGCTTTAACAGTGAAAGAATATACAGAAGAGTTTTATAAGGTGAGCATAAGAGCTGGAGAAGCCCAGAATACAGATGAGAGGGTGGCTAGATATATGAATGGCCTCAGGATGGACATTCAGGATAAGATAAATCTGTTGTCTCCTAAAACAGTAGAGGAAGCTTATCAGATAGCGCTGAAAGCTGAGGAAAAACTCATGAGAAAGCAGTCTGCCAGAGGGAGAGGGACTTTCAGAGGAAAAGAAAGTCAAGGTGGTAGTGGAAGATCTACAGCACCTGCAGAAGGAGCCAGCAGTAGCTCAACCCAACATGCATCCACAGGAGGTGATGCAAGAGGCAGAGGGAGATTTCTAGAGGAAGAGGCAGAGGAGGAGACAGAGAAATAAGATGCTACAGATGCAATAAGCTGGGACACGGAGATTTTGAGTGCCCAGAGAGTGCAAACATAAAGTAGAGGAATGAAATTGTTTCTCCAGCTAAGGAAGAGGCACCAGTGGCAGCAGTAACAGAAGAAGTGAATACACTAGAAGGAGGAGAGTCTCTGGTACTTAATAAAGTTTTACTTAAGCCAGCAAAGGAGATGACTGAACCACCACAAAGGAAGGCTTTATTCAGGACAATGTGTAAAGTCCAAGGGAAATTTTGCCAGATGATCATTGATAGTGGCAGCACTGATAATTTGGTTTCTACAGAAGTAGTGGAGAAATTGAAGCTGAGGACAATGAAGCATCCAAAACCTTATAAAGTGTCATGGTTAAACAAAGGACATCAACTGCTAGTAAGTGAACAGTGTGAAGTAGAATTCCAAGTGGGCAAGTACAAAGATAAAATTGTTTGTGATGTGATGCCTATGGATGTGTGTCACATATTGCTTGGAAGACCTTGGCAATATGATAGAGCAACCATGCATGATTGGAAGAGAAACACCTACAAGTTTGGAAAGGATGGTGTCAATCATACATTGTTGCCTCTGTAAGAAGAAGATGGACCGGGACAGAAGACTGATCCGAAAACTCTGTTATTTGGAAGAAAGGAATACTTGGAGTAGACAGTGGATGTACAGTTGAAACAGGAAGAACTCAGAGCAGCTGAGTTGGAAGAGGAAGTTCATGTGAATGAAGAAAACGGTCAGCTGGAAGAATCGGTATCTGAACCGACAAGTGAGACTGTTAAAACTTGTAGTTTTCAAACTGACAAGTTGTGCATGAATGCAGGGACTGTAAATGATGATGTGATGCTCCAACAATGATACAAAGAAATTTCACTATTGGAATACTGGTTGGAGAATCCAGGATATGACAGGGAAAATGCAGCAGATGGAAGAGTTCAATACAATGAACAAGTACAAAAAATTGTCATGGAGCAGATGACATGGGGGAAAGACTAGTTGACAATCTTGAGAATTCTTCAGAGGATTCTTTGAGAAGTTTGGATCAGCATACTGATGCGCTGATAGTGGAGGATTCAGAACAATATACTGAAATGCTGGCAAAGGAATATAAGGCATTGATGTCTTATGATTTTTATTCTAACCAGTCTTTTGTGAATGCAGGTATTTTTGCAGAATATTTGACTCAGTTGAGTAGTCAAATGCAGGGAGAAGAAGTTTTATGTTCCAAAAGACAATAGGGTATGGATGATCGGGTGGCAGTCGGAACAGAAACAAGAATAAGAGCAAGAAGTCAGCAGGTAAAAAGACAGACTGAGCAAGCCATCTTAGCTGAGCAGGTAGCAAGAAACTAACAGTTTGAAGAATTATTGGACAAATAAATTGAGCTCATTAGAAGAATCATGTTAAAAGCATCTCAACGGGAAACATCAGTAAGGAAGAGAAGCAGTGGAAGCAGCAGCAAGATGAAAACAGAGACAGATTATGAAAGTGCAGCTAATGGAGCAAGACAACATAAAATATGGAGACCTGGAGAAAGACAACAAGTAACAGTAGATGGGGACTTGCAGAACAAAGTATGGGATCCAGGCGGACAAGATAAAAAAAAGCATGATCAAGAGATCATGATCATTTTCAACCTTGGGAGTCTGATGTAGGAGCAGGCGACTCAGAGAAAAGCCTGCACTTTCTATGTTTTTTTTTCAAGTTAAAAATAGGAAAAAAAAATAAAACATGCTATCTTTTCTCTAAAAGTAGGATTATCATGGAGAATAAAACTTACTAAATGGTAAAAAGCTTAAATTATTAGGTAAAAAGCCGCTTTTGTACTAAATAAAGATTTACATTATCAGTAAAAAAGGAATTAGAGCCGCCAAGTAGGAAAGATTTCCTCTAATGTAAAAGTCCAGAATTAGGAAATTTTCATGCATGAACAATAGGAAGAATGAATGTATTTTCGCAGCTCTTCAATGTAACCAGTGTCTTGGATTGTAAATGGGATCGTGGATCCATGGAGGAGAATATATGTACTTGGCTATGTAATAAGGAATAGACATCTTCCGTGGAGTTCATATTTTTATGAATGAATAGATAGATTTGGGTGTGCTTTAGAATAGTTTTGCATGCACTGGGCGTTGTCCATCATATTGTATTACATGTATGTTTGTAGATTTACATGAAAATGTTGTGGAACTACATTGAAACGATTTGGCACTTAACCGTGTACCATGGCTATTGAAACCCAATATACAGAGCAGGCTATATGGTGGATATTGTGTGAGAGCGCACCATAATTCCGCTACAGTGGTGTATTGTTATAATGTTACAAACTCTTATAACGTATGTGCGTTCGATTCTTATATGGCGTATTGTTATAATGTTATAAGGTGTATGTGTTCAAAAGCTCTGTGCGCACAATTCATTATACCCTGTTTTCATTCTTGAGAACAATGGTGGATATTTAATTACAGTGAAGGCGGAAGTGTTATAAATTAGTGACAGTCAATCACAAGGCTTCCATGATAGCTGTGAGTTAGGATTTTGGCACGGATGTCTTTCATGCCAATTTGCAGTTAGAAGGATGCGGTCTCATATGGACAACAAAACATTTGCTGGGGAATTGTATTGACAACACCGTGGGCGTTGAACTATCATCTTAACCTGTGTAAAATTGAATTGAGCGCGCGCAATAACCTGGGTATGGTTATAGTTATTGCATGTGAGACTCATGTTTAATGACTGATGAACTGAGGACAGATCCAAAGGAGAGAGAGCCAGATATCGAAGATATTGTAATCAAATTGGAGAAGTTGTCATTAGAGCCAGCAAGCGGTCCATCACTTAGAATTATATGAATAAAAAAACATAAGTGTTACACCATAAAGGAAACTTCTAAGAATCAAGGTTCGATAATGATAACTTGCTCCACTACTCATGCCCACTTAAGCATATTATCACTTTTTGAGTCGGGACATTCACAATATTATAGAGTTTGTAGAAGTAATTTTAGACCAACATGTTCCAAATATGGTTGGGGGAAACCAAGGTCTTAGGCCATATATTATGGTTATATAAATTAAGAGAAAAAAAAAAGGTAACCTCCAAGTGGATTTATGTGCACGATGGAAATTTTTGGTCATAAGTTATAGGTCAAGGATTCATCAAAATGGAGGTAGTAAGAAACCTATGTTTTAGGCCTTAAAGGAAGAATTCATGCATCCATTTCAAATACAAACATGTTGAGACAACACATGACCAAAAATTGTATTATTAGTTGCTTACTAGACCATATTGTCACAATTAGGGTTATGGAGAAATATTCATATAATTGAAGACTTTGACTAGTGCCATGTGATGAAATTTTCTCAGTATGCCTAATAAGTAGTTTCTCAGGCTCTAGAGATATTATTAAGCATCAAGCCACCGTAGATAATTTCTATATGGATATTTGTTCTTTTATTTCTAAAAGGTACAACACTAGAAGGTTTTAAGCACAAAATTAGAGCTCATGGGAAAATATATATGTTCAATGGAGGAAAATTGAGCATTGGGACCTAAAGAAAGCATGCAGGAATCCAATTCAAATAAGATTCCAACAATCAAACACATGTAATCTCTTAAGGGTACATATCCCTCTTAGTTGGTGTATATACATCATAAGAGGCATTAACAATGTGGGTCCATCGATGCAGGCCCCAATATTTGAGCCATAGGTAGGGGATCATTCATGGGGGCTTCACTCACTGAACTTCTGACATAGCACGTGCATTCATGGCGTATTAAACAATACCCTTAATTTGATATTGGAAAATACCTCTAAAAATTACATTAATTAACCCCCTGCCAATATAAATCCAATACACCTTCCCAATTTATGAAACCCCTATTTTCACTAAATATTATATGTATCCATTTTTTTATTCACACTTTTTATACCCTTTTATTTTTATATCCCTGGTATAGTGACATGATGCCTGTCTTATGACCCCATATGCATTCTACAATGCCCCTTTTTTCTTTTGATATACATTGTAAATACATATTAGTTCTCCCACAATGAAATTACTTAATGCACACTCAAGCGCATCTTACTATGATTTGTGGAATTTAATGGTCTAAGGCACACAAAGATCAACCATGTTTTAGGAAGATTGATTATGTGCATGTATAGAAAATGACATATAAATTGATCTATATGATGATGAAAAATCAATTGATGAATCTTTATGAATAGGTTTGCAACAAATAAGGTGTTCAAGCACAAGTCTAGACCCTTTAGATGCAAGACAACTATCTACAACCAAGGTTGGGGCCCCAAATCGCAAATCAAAGGGTGCAATCCCAACCTACACATGTTTAGAAGAAGAGGATGGACATGTCCCAACACATGCACTCTTAAGGGAAAAATGCAAAACCATGATACCACCTTTTGATTCATTACCATCTCACCGATGAGATATGGGCTATCACTCATAGACTACATAAAATGCAACAATGGATTGGAGATAACATAGAGGCATCAGATGAATGGACTAAGACTAGAACATATGACAAAATTTTGGTTGTAGAGGTGTTCTGCTCCATTTGGCTAGCTCAAAACAATGGTGTATTCCAAAATAAACCTACAAATGTCTACAAGATTTTCTAAATGTTGAAGGAAAGCATTACCTTATCTTGCACCTCACTAAAGACAAGGCTTCGTTGCACTCTCATACCTTTGAAATACAATTCTAAAATTTCTAGAGGATATTTTAATTATCCAATTTTAAGGTCACAACCAAGCCAAATGCCACATTGGTCTATGAGTGATCTGGATTTAAACAGGAACGCAACAACTTACAGAGATAACCATATACACAAATATGCGGTGGAAATAATACTTCATTTCATTAATGGAAAATACTGAAATATGCTTACAATCAGAATGGAAATAAACTAGCTAGGGCGATGGTAGCTTATCTCTGAGAAGAGATGTGTTGGCTACATGCCTCTGAACTGACTTACAATGAGGCTCGAAGGCCTATCTATTTATTGTTGAGAAACAATGAAAAACCCTTCACATTCCAAAACCTAACCCTAGGAGATGAAACGCCAAACTGTGGGCCCGTTTGGGGGTAAGTTGGTACATCAACTTCCCGGGGTCGTAACTTTAGCATATGATCTCCGTTTGACGCGTACAATAGCTCATTAGAAAGATCTATTCGAGCACTATCATTGTTGGAACGGGCAACACGGTCCATGTTCCATGGACCAGTGTTGCCCCCGGATTCCCCAAAAAACGTCGTTTAGGGCCTCAAACGGCTCCGGAAGTTCAGGACCCGAAAAACTGCTAAAAATAGTAAGTTGTGCTACAATTAAGGAAACTGAAAATGCTGAAAAAGACAATGGTGGGGGTCCAGGTGGACTTGGCAGGTGGCCACGAATATCCACCTGGATCATTCCCCCTCCAAATTTAGAATTTCCTCTTGAATATCACTGACATATCTCACATACCTCATCATAGCTCAACTTTGATATGTCACCTCCTCCCATTAAGTTCAAAATTTTCAGAGATTTCGGTCTGATTAGCTTGAGAAAAAATGTTCTTTTGGTGTCTTTTCTTAGTTGATTCATCTTGGATCTCTGTAGATTTTACTGAAATCTTTCCACGAAATCCTTAAGACTCTCCCCCTCCTTCTTAGTCATGCCAAAAATTTCTTCTCTGAGATCCCTAGTCTTGCAATAATCTTGATATTTCTTCAAGAATACCTTTTTCATTTCATCCCAGGTTGTAATGGAGTTTGAACCTAACCCCATAAACCACCACAGTGTTGCATCCTTCAATGTTGCAGGAAATAACTTTAGCTTCTGAGCATTGGAAGAATAGTCATAGCTCCTGCATATCACGTTTAAATCGAACAAAAAGGCATTAGGATATTCACTGGAAACTCCATGAAAGTTAGGCAAGGCTAAGGGAGGAATATTGTTCATCTGAGTTGCTCCACTAGCCTCCCTGATAGGGAATTCAAATGTGACCAGTTCTTCTTGCTTCGCATCATATCCTCCATCTGTATTTCCAGTTCCTTCTTCATGAGCCATTTTGGACCAAAAATAAGTAGGACCCTTGTCAACTACAGATTTAGTGGAATCAATGGTTTGAAATTCTGGTTCTTGAATAGGATTAACGAGGAATTCCTTTTCAGGATAACCATTGAGCAAAGATGTTGTCTTCCTTGTAAGGGGAAATTCAAAATGGGAAGCAACAGAATATTTTCATGTAGAAGTTGTTATTATGGAAGTAGGAATATACTTTGGACTCTTCTCAGGACCAAAGACCTCCTACCCACACTCATTTTCCCTTGTTTCCTTGTATCTTGTAGACTTCTTTTTCCTTGCGAGTGTATTAATAACTCGAGTGGTGCTCACACCCCCACAAAAAACATTTGTAAATATTGGACCCTACTATCTAATATGAAGACAAATTCAAAGAAAACTACTTACCAAACAATTAGGACACTGCTTCGGTGAATTTCTGACATCTGCAGGTGCATAGGCTTTGCATGCCGTCCTAAAACTTCAACTCCCCTAGTCCTGAAAAATTGCAAATAATGTACATAATACTAAAACACTTTTTGTATTATCGCTTAGCACCTCCCCATCAACGGCGCCAAAATGTTGATTCAAATTATAGACTTATGTCAACATAAATCATGAATCGAGGTCAGGTAAGCTTGTGAGATGTTGCACAAATTATATGCAAGCTTAACACCTTAAGTGTTTATTAAGCTAACCAGTCAACCATACACAAAACTAAAGCCTCTTTTCTGCATCAACGTTTAGCAGCAAAGGCTATGGAGTGGATGGAAATATCCCTCTACAACTCTCAATATTGCTGATGTTGAATAGAAAAGATAAGAAATCAAACTTACAACAATTGAAATAACTCAATAATGTAAATCAAATCTTGATTAAATGAAATCAACACATTAACATGAAACTTAATCATTAAAATATTTGCTTCTGATATATTAGAAAGAGTACATTAGTTGTGTAAACAAATTATTATTGCATGACAGAACTAAAACACACACCTACTACACTAAGGGAGTTGTGCGAAAAGCGGGCCCTCCCTCACTCACAACCCCTTAAAAATGATAAGAGCTTTCTCAGTAAGATAGACAGAACATATAATATTTTATTAATCTCAAAATTTTATAGTTGAGTACAACCTGATATATACTATCAGTGAAACCAACCCAACAACCCCTTACAATATAAAATAGAGTCGAATTTATACAAGTGCAAAAGCTCATATGCAGCTCGAAATAAGGAAAACTACTAATATGAGCCATTGGTTAACTGTATTGGTACAAAATGTCAAAATTAGCTATATTAAGTCTAATCCATGACTAAAAGTATGGATTAGATGAAATTCATTACATAGTTGGAGTCTTCCTTCATACGACCAATGAGAAGAGGTCTGCAAATCTAGGAGGTTTCGTAGGTGGATTCAGAATAAGCAATAGGACAACATCCATGTATGGCAAATTCGCCACAAAACCCATGTTCTCGAATGATCTAGAAATATGTGGAACATAGCTAACCACCAATTTTTCTAAAGGGAATGTGGGCGGTTGCAAGAAAGCCATGTCTGCAAGAATTTTGGAGTGTCTGCAGGAAACAGGATAGCACGAGCTGTCTACAGGAAATGTTGAACTATTCTGAATCAAAACAAATTTGCACAAGAACTCTAGATTATTGGACATGATAATTTAATAAAGAGATAGCTAGCTTAAAGATGCTTAAGGTTAATGTAAAAGACACTTTTTTATGTTAATTTGCATACCTCAAGCATATACCACCCTTTTGGCCAAAACCTAGATGTTATAACTAAAATAAGCATAATAGGGGTCAATGATAGTTCAAAATGGGAGAGGTAAAGTCTAGAAAAGGTGTCAAAATTAGGCAAAACCAAGCCTCAACACACGCCACAGTTGAAGTTGTTGGTACGCTTATTATGTTTTTGTTGATGCTATGTTGTAGAAATCGGTGATGTATGTTGCAAGAGATTGTTGATGTATGTTTGAGAGTTTGTTGAAGTTGCAAAGGTTATTGAGGTTATTGAGATTGTTGAGTATGTTGTTGAACCAACTCGGTATGTTGCTTGTTAGAGTTTGTGAGTAACCAAGAGGATGCAAGTTGAGGCAAGAGGTTGCAAGTTGCAACTTAATCTTGTGATGTTGGTTTATGTTGATAAATGTTATTTGAATATTTCCAAATTCATTTTATGTATATTAACATTCAGAAGTTGAAAGAGTTTGGAAATGAAGAGACAAACCTGGAATGTAGAGAGAAACACTTATGACTTCATATTCATGCATGGAATACTAACAACCAACAAACTATATTTATAAAAAATTGTGCTTTTGGAAGGATGAATGGTTAGATAGTGTGAGAGAGTATGTGGGAGATTTGAGTTGTTGTGTCACTGTTCATCAGTTACCTAGCACAAAGAGAAAGAGGTAGAAGAGAAGATGTGAAGCAGATTTGAGGAGGAGAAGATGCAAAAATAGATATGTAGGTATTTCGAATTATTGTCTAGGTAAACCAACATATTATAATTTTTATGTATAAGGGGATTGTAATCCCCTTTCATGGTGTATCCTGAAAAAGAACATGTTGGATCATGTTGAGGTAGGAACCCCTTGTGGGTTCTAGCCTGCAGAAAATTTATGTAAGTAGGAGTGGGAGCATCTCAACAAGTTGTAGCTTGTAGAATAGAAGAGAGGTTGGAGCCTCCAAAAATCTTATGTGATAGAGGAAGTAGGAGTTTATATTTGCATTACAAAAAAAAAAATTCATGGTTTTCTCTCGTTAAGGGTTTCCACTTATATCTTGTGTCCATATGTGTTGATTTTGCATTGTCATGAAATGTTGTTTATGTGTTAAAATCTTGTTATTATACAGAGGAATGTAGCTCATTTAATAGTTCAAATAAATGTTAAGAAGAAAAATAAATAAAAATTTGATGTCCATAAATGTATTAAACTTGTTCACCTAAATATTAACCATCGAACTATATAAAATCCAATAACATATGTTACATAAAAATTCCATTTTTTTTTACAATATTAATAGCATGTTAATTATAACTTGATCAATTAATTTTCTTATTTTTATTTTATTTATAATTGAAATCATTTAAAAATACATATTACTCAAAAAAAAATATTGATTGGCGTTACTTATTTTATTTGAAAGATAGAGGAACTTCATGGAATAAAAGGTAATATAAAGATATGAGAGAGATTTCGATACGGAGAAGGATATTGGTTGTTCCAATTTTTAGAATGCCGGATACTCTATGTAATATAAAATATAATAGGTATTCTATTATTATGGTTTTGTAAGAAACTTATATTTATGGGGTACTTACATGATAATAGATTACTGAATATATGCGGGCTGTCCTTTTATGAAAAAATAAGGAAAATAATTATGATAAATATTTCTAAAATAAAGAAGCCACGGGATCTAAAAAACAAATAAGTGTAAAGCTAGAAACATAATCTAATATAATATGTAAGTATAAGTTACACTTGTAAGATAACGAATTTCTTAATATATGGGATCACTTTAAATTATTATGATTTGAAGATTTTTTTTCAGGAGAAAAATAACAAAAATTATTATGATTTGAAGATTTGATGGACCTATTTCTCTAAAAATAAAAAAATTTGAAGATAAATAGAAAGAATCTTTGTGGATATCAAATAGTAGATATGGGAGGAGAAGTATTTCAGAAATTGATGAAATTTATTCAGAACTACTTTGTCCATATAGTTTTAAGTAGAAATTGAGATGCATATTATAGTTTGAAGTATTTGAGAAATTGAATATTTCTAAAGTAAAGAAGCCACACGATCTCAAAAAAAAAAGCGTAAAGCTGAAGAGAAATAATCTAATATAATATGCAAGTATAATATAATATGCAAGTATAAGTGACACTCGTATGATAATGAATTTCTTAATATATGGGGTCTGACGTAGCCCTGCCCACACGGGCCTACACTTAAGCTCGCCTTTACACTTGGTCTTCGATTTTCGTGATGTGGTGGATTTGGTTTGTTATGCCGACAGTTGTATGTGACATGGCAATGGATATTTTTGGTTGGTAAATGAAATTTTCAATGTGACATTTATGCCCAGCTACTAGCCTCGGGCTTGGTACCTTCGTTCGCTCTTTGCCAAAATGTCTTGGTGGTTCGGTCATTCGCGACCCTTCCCCATTTCTGTGCAGTCTCGTGAGGGTTTGAGAGCTTCCATGTATGGCTCTTCCTCGAACGTTTATGGCGGTCTTTGTTCCTTGGTCGGATGTGGTTACAAACGTAAACTGGTCTCTTGAGCTTGTCAGTGTGATGGTCTGTGGTTTTCTTCTGTGGCTCGAGCTTGTCTGGGTTCTAGAGGTATGTTTGCACGAGCTCCTTCTTGGTTGTAAGTTCCTCGGCGTTGGTCAATCTTTAATCTTCTGAATGCAGTCCCACTGCTTTTGGTCTCTTTTTGATTTATGAACTCGTCTTCCTTACTGTTGGTGATTTGTGCACACATACAGGGGAACAACTTCGACAACTATGCACACGTAACTATTCTTCTCCTTGATTTATCACTCTCTTTATTGGTATTGAATCTAACCAGAATGTGCCTTTTGTCTTAGGCTCTGTAAGCTTGTGAGTGGCTCAATTCCACAGCTTCTCGGTCCAACTGACTCACGTACACCACGGTTTCCATTTGTCCTCTTTTTAGTTCTTTCCTCCTGATCTTGCCGCAAAATGGCTAACCAAACCCTTGCTTTCCCCTTGCACGTCTGTGGTTCGACGTGGGCGCTTGGACTCCTTCGTGATTTTTGGCTCTCGAAGTAACAGTTTCCCTCCTCGTAGGCTCTAGTGCCTGAGTCTCGTCAGTTTACAGTCAGGGTCTTATTTTGGTTCTGGTATGCTCGGTCTTTTGTTGTCTAGTGGCTTGATTTGACTCGAGACACTGTCAATGGAATGTATGTGAACTGGTTTCGGCATCTGTTTGGATTATCTGCTACATTTGATAAAAAAAATGGAGAACCGACTTTGTCATGAAACCCTAACCTAGGGTTTGTCCCTCCTCGATGTTGTTGCTTGTCTTTGGTTTACCATGATTGTATTATAATATGGCTTGAATAACAATTTTTGTTCTTGTCTTTGGTTTACAATGACTCGATTATAAATATGGTTTGAACGACAATTTCTGTGGACGCTATTCTGTGTATCTTGTTTAATTATAAAAACTTGGAAAAGTTACCAGGGTTACCTGTGTTTGTTTTTGTTACTCTGTTCCACTGTAATTCTATGGGAGACCTAGTCCTCACGCTCCCTAACTGGTATGCCTTCATACTGCTATATCGTGTGAATGCATTCATGAATTTCTGCTTGTTGAAAGTGTCTGGAATTGTGATCTGCAGTGGTTGACTGTAGCACGCTGGAACTATTTTAACTTACACAACAAATGAAAAAGAATATAACATTATAGTACAAAAATAGGCAATGAATCAGATGGACTGTCTTTGCAATGAAATCTGTTCTTTTTCTTTCTTTATTTCTTTGTTCCATAATTGTTGAACCTTGTCTCTGTCTTACATTTCTGCTCTTATACATTGAGATTAGAGTTAATTAAACTATCATGGGTTTCGGTTAGACAGTGATGCTACGGTTGACATTACAAGATTTTGATTAGACAATTTTGTCTTTTTTCTTCTAAATTAACAGATCATTTCGTAACTACAACTTTATTATTGTTTAGATTATGACAACCCTAACTGTCTACTTAACCTTGAATTAGTCATAACATCTTAAAAAAAACAAAAACAAATCAAACTCCTGTCTCATGACTCATAAACTATAATAATTAAAAAAAAAACAATCCAGACAACTAACAACCTTCCAACCTGGCTGAGACTGAACCCGGTCATGGCGAGCTAGATGCTCCTGCATGAGGCTCCCGGGGCAAAAAGAAATCATGGCTCTGGTCCATGAGCTTCTCGACAGAAGTACCTATCTGTTCGATCTGCCTGGCATCAAGCCACGAACTGTCCTCAATCGGACGGTTCTTCCGCTTGACTAGGTATTGTAAGTATTCCTTCCGCCGAGTTCGTTTACCCACCTGAGTGTCAAGAATGCTCTCGATCTCGGGAGGCTGAACATAAGGCATCTGTCTCTTCCAAGCTTCTCTTTCGTCCTGGGTGTTCCGTGTGGGTCGCATGGTTCCATCTTCTTCCTTCTCCTCTGGATCAACTGTGTAAGGAAATAGGTCTGCTACATTAAAAATAGGCGAAATGCCTATTCCTAGTGGTAACTGGATCTCATAGGCATTTGCTGAAAACTTCCGAAGGATTCTGCAGGGTTCTATCTTCTTGTATTTTAATTTATTGTACATACCTTTAGGAAAACGTTCCTTACGCAAATGTGCGAGGACTTCGTCTCCTACATTGTACTATACTTCCCTTCTCTTCAAATCTGCTTGATGTTTGTACTTTAAGTTGTTGTCCTGCAATTTAAGTTTCACCTGTTCATGAAAATCCCTCATTGAGTTAGCGAAATCTTCTCCATCTGCGCTTTGCCTTTCTTGCAATCCGAGATCCTGCAGTTCATGCACTCCACGAGGATGCATGTCGTACATGATTTGGGAAGGGCTCAAGCCTGTGCTACGGTTAGGTGAATCGTTGTAAGCGAATTCTGCCTGTGCCAGCACTCGATCCCACATCCGTGAATTCTCTCCCACTAGACTTCGTAGCAGATTCCCCAAACTCTTGTTTACAACTTTTTTTTGTCCGTCCATCTGCGGATGGTAAGCAGAACTATAACTCGGCTGAGTATCCATATTCTTCCATAGGGTATGCCAAAAATGTCCCGTAAACTTCACGTCCCTGTCTCACACGATGGATTTGGGTAATTTGTGTAACCTAACTATCTCATTAAAAAACAAGTGGGCCACGTGGGTGGCATCACTGTTCTTCCTGCAAGGAAAAAAATGTGCCATTTTCGAGAATCTCTCCACCACTACCATTACCGAATCGTATCCTCACTATGTCTTAGGTAGGCCTAAGATGAAATCCAAGCTGGCTGAGTCCCATGGTCTGCCTGGAATGGGTAACGGTGTATACAATCCCGCATTCTGACTGTAACCCTTTGCTAACTGGCACACTTTGCATCTAGATATGAATCACCGCACATCCCTCTACATCCTTGGCCAAAAGTAAAAGTGTCTGAGCTGCTCAAGTGTTTTATCCATGCCGAAATGCCTGGCAAAACCTCCGCTATGCTTTTCTCGAATAATGTTTTCCCTCATCGAGCAGTCAGGTATGCACAATTGTCCCCCCTTGAACAACAACTTCTCCTGCAAATTGTAATCTAACCAAGGGGTTTTATCATGCCTCATAGGCCTCTTTAAAGTCTGCGTCCGTCTGGTACAAATCTCGTAAGTGTTCAAACCCCAGCACTTGCACATTCCTTTCCTGCAGAAGTAAAGCTTTCCTACTCAGTGCATCTGCTACCTTATTAGCTTGCCTGCTAATATGTTTAAATACGAAATTGAAACTCTGCAGATACTCCACCCATTTGGCATGTTTGTGGTTCAGTTTGTGTTGCTGGATTATGTACTGTAGTGCAGATTTATCTGAAAATAGCACGAACTCATTTCCTAACAGATAATGCCTCCAGTGCTTTAGTGCCTGTATGACCGCATAAAACTCCTTATCATATGATGAGTATTTTTGTCGGCTCTCGTTGAGCTTCTCGTCGAAAAATGCTATAGGCTTATCCTCCTGACTGAGTACAGCTCCAATTGATGTCCCGTTGGCATCACAACGAACTTGAAACAACTTCTGGAAATCTGGTAGTCTCAAGATCGACCTCTCAGTAATCTTCCTCTTCAAAAACTGGAAACTTCTCTCCACTGCTTCTGTCCATCGAAAATGTTGGCTGGCCTTTTTGATGGTATCTAGCATGGACGCACAAATTTCGCTGAAATTCTTGATGAGCTTCCTCTAAAAGCTTTCTAATCCGTGAAAACTACGTACCTCAAATAAATTTTTCGGAGATGGCTAGTTTACTATTGCTACCACATTCTCCGGATCCATCCTTATTTCATTCTCTGCTGCTACAAACCCCAAAAAAATAATTCCTTCTGCAGAAAAGTACATTTCTTCAAATTTATTAGCAGTTTATTCTGTTGTAATTCTCCAACACCTTGCGCACATGTTGAAGGTGTTCTTCTTTCATTCTACTAAAAATAAGGATGTCATCCAAATAAACTATCAAAAAATTCCCAATATACTCCTTCACCATCTCATTCATTAACGTTATGAATGTACTAGGTGCATTGCTTAGCCCAAATGGCATGACTAGCCATTCGTACAGCCCCTCATTCGTCTTAAAGGTTGTCTTCCATTCGTCCCCCTCTCGTATCTGAATTTGATGGTACCCGCTTTTCAAGTCTATCTTCGAGAAATAAGCTGCCCCGCTTAAACAATCCATCATATCATCCATCCGCGGCAATGGGAACCTGTACCGGATGGTGATTTTATTGATGGCCCTTGAGTCGGTGCACATCTGCCATTCTCCTCCCTTATTGAAAGCGAGGACCGTTGGAACAACACAAGGCTTAAGCTCTCCCTTATCAATCCCTTGTCCAATAGCTCTTGCACCTGCTTCCTAATTTCTTCATTTTCCTTGGGGCTCGTTCGGTATGCCACTTTGTTTGGCAAACTGGCTCCAGATATGAAGTCAATGTGATGATTTATGCTCCATTTGGGGGGTAACTTGTGTGGCAAGTCATCTACAACTATGTATGTAAACTCCTCCAACATTCGCTGGATCTCTCTACGCAAATCTGATATTTCCGTATGCAGCAAGACTGTCCTTGCTTTCTTTACCACCACATAACCTACCTCACTGTCCTCCACTTGTTTTAAAAATTGTTTTCCGCTGTCCAACAACGTTCTTGGTTCACTAGTCTCTGTTGTCCCTTCTTCTTTGATGGGTACAAGCGTATGCTTGATTCCATCCTTCACAAATTTATAACAATTCGTCAATCCATCATGGACCACTTTCCTATCGTACTGCCAAGGTCTGCCCACCAGTATGTGACATACATCCATTGGCATGATGTCACAAACAACTTTGTCCTTGTATCTGCCTATCTGAAACTCAACCTTGTTTTGTTCATCCACCAGCAACTCATGGCCTTTTTGTAGCCATGAAACTCTGTAGGGGTTAGGATGCTTCGAGCGTTTCAACTCCAATTTTTCCACCATCTTTGTGGACACTAAATTGTCAGTACTACCGTTGTTAATAATTAACATACAACACTTACCTTGCGACTTGCAAATTGTCCTCAACAAAGCCTTCTATTGCGTCTGTTTGGTGACTTCCTTGACTGGTTTTAACAACACCTTATGTAGCACCAAAGCTTCTCCCATCTGTGGAGCATTCTCTGCTTCTTGAGGAGGTGATGCTGCTTCCTCTAGTTGTGCCACATACGCACCCCACTGTCCAGTTGGATATGCTTCTGGACATTCAAACGAGTGGTGCCCCCATTTATGACACCTATAACACTCATAACCAACCCCTCTACCTCGGCCATTTCCCCTCCCTCACTGGGATGACCTACCACCTCTTGCGCTGTCACTTCTATCTGTTGTTCTGGAAACTTTAGAATTGTCGGCTTCCTCATTGCTATTAGCAGTTCGGCCCCTGCCATATGAATGGCCTTTCCCTCTGCTCGCCCCTCGTCCTCTCTGGGCATTCAGTCTTCTGGTATTTTTCTCCTCAGCCTTTATCCCACTCTGATATGCTTCTCCAGTGTTGTTCGGAGATAGAATACTAATTTCATCCAAAATATCTAACCTCAATCCATTAACATACCTGGTTGTTCTTTCTGTTGTATCTTCTGTATATCTGGCCCACAAATTCACTCAATAGAACTCCTCTGTATATTCTTTTACCGTCAACCCTTTCTGTCACAGATTCTGCACCTGCCTGTGCAATTTAATCTGATAGTCCCTCAGCAGAAATCTGCCCTTTAACTTGGCCACCATCATTGACCAGGTTTTAATCGACGCCTTGTTCAGTCTTTTCCTTTCATTCTGAACATTGTCCCACCATAGGGCTGTGTGTCCCTTCAATTTTGTCGCAGCGAACTTAACTCTACAGTCTTCGCTGACTTCCTCGCACTCGAAATACTTATCCATCTCACTAATCCAATCTAATAAAACTTCGATAGATAGGCTATCATCATACGTCGAGAGTTCTGGCTTGGGTTTACTGCTCGCTACTAAAACAGATCTCAACAGTCTCACTTCTGCGGATTCACCTTCTCGTCCATCTGCTGCTACTTCAACTTCCTCTTCACTGTCATCACCTATTTCCAGATCTCTTCGTCTACCTACCTCTACTACCTCCAAATGGGCAGCAAGAATTCTGATCTCCTCTCTCAATCCTTCCTCTGCCAATCTTCTAGCACCTCTGCCACGACCTCGTCTTCCTCTCTCCATTCCTCCTACTAGCATGAAAAACAAAAGCTCCTCTGATACCACTGTGACATAGCCCAGCCCACACGGGCCCGCACTTTACACTTAAGCTCGCCTTTACTCATGGTCTTCGATTTTCGTCATGTGGCGGATTTTGTTTGTTATGTTGGTGGTTGTATGTGACGTGGCAATGGATATTTCGCGTTGGTAAATGAAATTTTTCAATGTGGCATTTATGGCCCAGCTACCAGCCTTGGGCTTATTACCTTCGTTCACACTTTTCCAAAATGTCTCGGTGGTTTGGTCATTCGCGACCCTTCCCCACTTCTGTGCAGTCTGGTGAGGGTTTGAGAGCTTCCCTGTATGGCTCCTCCTCGAACGTTTATGGCGGTCTCTGTTCCTTGGTCAGTTGTGGTTGCAAACGTAAACTGGTCTCTTGACCTTGTGAGTGTGATGGTCTATGGTTTTCTTCTGCGGCTCGAGCCTGTCTGGGTTCTGAAGGTATTTTTGCGCGAGCTCCTTCTTGGTTGTAAGCCCCTCTGTGTTGGTCAATCTTTAATCTTCTGAATGCAGTCCCACTACTTTTGGTCTCTGTTTGATTTATGAACTCGTCTTCCTTGTTGTTGGTGATTCGTGCACACGTACAGGGCGAACAACTTCAGCAACTATGCACAGGTAACTTTTCTTCTCCTTGATTATCCCTTTCTTTATTTGGCATTGAATCTAACTAGAATGCGCCTTCCGTCTTAGGTTCTGTAAGCTTGTGAGTGGCTCAATTCCATAGCTTCTCGGTCCAACTAACTCAGGTACGCCAGGGTTTCCATTTGTCCTCTTTTTAGTTCTTTCCTCTTGATCTTGCCATAACAATGGCTAACCAAACCCTTGCTTTCCCTTTGCAGGTTTGTGGCTCGACTTGGACACTTGGACTCCTTCACGATTTTTGGCTCTCGAAGAGAAAGTTTCCCTCCTTGTAGGCTTTGGTGCCTCAGTCTCGTTAGTTTACAGTGAGGGTCTTATTTTGGTTTTGCTATGGTCAGTCTTTTGTTGTCTGGTGGCTTGATTTGACTCAAGGCACTGTCAATGGAATGTATGTGAACTCGTTTCGGCCTCTGTTTGGATTATCCGCTATATTCGATAAAAAAAATGAAGAACCGACTTTGTCATGAAACCCTAACCTAGGGTTTGTCCCTCCTGGACGTTGTTGCTTGTCTTTGGTTTACCATGACTGTATTATAATATGGCTTGAATAACAATTTATGTTCTCGTCTCTGGTTTACAATGACTGGATTATAAATATGGTTTGAACAACAATTTCTATGGACGCTATTCTGTGTATCTTGTTTAATTATAAAAACTTGGAAAAGTTACTAGGGTTACCTGTGTTTGTTTCTGGTACTCTGTTCCAGTGTAATTCTACGGGAGACCTAGTCCTCACGCTCCCCAACTGGTATGCCTTCGTACTGTTGTATCGTGTGAATGCATTCATGAATTTCTGCTTGTTGAAAGTGTCTCGAATTGTGATCTTCAGAGGTTGATTGTAGTATGCTGGAACTATTTTAACTTACACAACAAATGAAAAAGAATATAACATTATAGTACAAAAATAGGCAATGAATGAGATGGATTGTCTCAATGAAATCTGTTCTTTTTCTTTCTTTATTTCTTTGTTCCATAATTGTTGAACCTTGTCTCTGTCTTACATTTCTCCTCTTATACATTGAGATTAGAGTTAATTAAACTATCCTGGGTTTCGGTTGGAGAGTCATGCTACGGTTGACATTACAAGATTTTGATTAGAGAGTTTTCTCTTTTTTCTTCTAAATTAGCAAATCACTTCGTAACTACATATTTATTATTGTTTAGATCATGACAACCCTAACTGTCTACTTAACCTTGAATTAGTCATAACATCTTAAAAAAAACAAAGACAAATCAAACTCCTCTCATGACTCATAAACTATAATAATAATAAAACAACCAAAAAAAACAATCGAGACAACTAACAACCTTCCAACCTGGCTGAACCCGGTCATGACAAGCTAAATGCTCGTGCATCAGGATCACTTTAAACAAATATAGTTTGAAGATTTGATGGGCCTATTTCTCAAAGAAGATATATATTTGATAAGGTATAAAATAACACAATCTGAAGATAAATAGAAGGAACTTTTGTGGATGTCAAATATAAGAGATGGGAGGAGAAGTATTTGAGAAGTTGATAGAAATTATTGAGAATTACTTTTTCCATATAGTTTTAAATGCATATTATAATTCGAAGTATTTGAGAAATTGATGAAATTTATTCAAAACTGTTTTTTCTATGTAGTTTTAAATAGAAATTGAGATACATATTATAGTTTGAGTCAATATTGGGCATTTAAGACTAAGAAACTTTGTCGTGGATTTTCAAAATCCAATGGAATGTATTTATACTATATAGGAATATACTATATATTTTTAATTTCATATTTTAATTTATAGAAGATTTTTTGAGATTTTATGCATAAAAAATAAGTACTTTATCTATGTTTATAAATATAGAAATTGTATATTAGCTTTTGTAATAAAAATATGTTTCGTATAGTCATGTTTTATTTTTTTAATTATTTTGATTTCAAAAATTTATATTAAGTAATGGTATTTTAATCTACATTAATTTTTTAATTTAGATTGTGAAAATATTTCATTTAATTTTGGGTTTTATTTGGAGATTTTATGTCTAGAGAATTTTAGACTTGAATGTTGAGAATTTGATAATTTTCATTTATAATTTTTTTTTCTTAAAAATATAAAAGTTTATAAATCTTTAAACCATATTTACTTATATTAAGTTAACACATATATTTTAGAATTTTAATTTATTAATAATAATAATTAGTGGATTGTAATATATTATCCTCATCAAATATCGTAGAAATTCTATATAGTATTATCATATCAAAAAAATAATTTCATTTTTTGCCAAAAAAAAATAATAAACTAAAATTCATATGATTGAGTTATAGTTTTTAGACTAATGATTGATAATTCAAATATTGATATTATATAAACAATTTATTACAAATAAAAAAATTCTATACTATAAGAAGATCCTTCAACCAATTTCTTCCAAATCTGGCCATAGATAATTATACTAGAAAAATATTACAAAACTTATCACTGGCAACTTCACCGGTCTATAAAAATGCAAAAAGTATGTAATTTTCTAATAAAATTCCCTTTATAATCTTGGTATTATATATTCTGTAGATGTGTCGATCATGTTGATTTACATATATATATATATATAATTCATGATATTTTAATTATTTGGATTGCGAGAGTGTTTCATTTAATTTTAGGTGTTTTTAATAGAGGTTTTTAGAGGTTCGTAGCGTCCATTGTGAGAATTTTAATTTATAATTATTTATCCTAAAGATGTATCAGGAGTTGATCTTTCTTTAAACAATATTCACTTTTTGTTTAAGGGAGCAACTGTCCTGCCAAATGGTTTTTAAAAGCCTAAAGTTTACACTGAACTATGAATTTATAATATATGTGGCTTCCAAATTGTTATATATGAAAAAAATTATAAATTTAAAATATATATGATTTACCAACTATTTTATATATAAAAATTAGTCGTTTTGCATAACCATATTCAAATTTTCAAATATAGTTATAGTTTTCATTTAACGAATTCCTAAATTATAAGTTGTTAAGATACTATCACCTGCTTTTTGAAATAATTCAGATATTTGAACTCAACCACCGTGCTTGTTTCAATGTTCCTTAGCGTCAGCTACACGGTATATATACAGACATTAATAATGGAGTCTCTCTGAGGCAGAGGTTTTCTACATCCTTCACTCAGTTGAAACCACTAAATATAATTGTAGAGTCCGTTGAAAAAGATGCGTCCTGAAGGTGGTCAAGATGAATCAGAGCCTCAGCTATGCATTAAAGGATGTGGATTTTTTGGATCCTCCACAACGGAGAACATGCGTTCAAAGTGTTACAAAGACAATCTTCAAACTTAAAGTAAAAGCGACGCCTATTGAGACCATAAATGCTGACAACCGCAAACTGGAGCCTGCTGGTGCTGGTCATGGTATTGGTACTGTTATATACAATGAAAATTATATATATATTATAATTATAATTATGTAAAATATATTGATGTTAATTATTTAGCTTACTTACTGTTTATTTATAGTTGACATCCTAAATGTAATTTTATTTAACTGATTTATAATATTAAGAAAAGAAAAGAAATTCTGTGTTGCATGTTTTCTCTCCATTCTTTGTCATCATATCATAGGTTAGGTTGCGTAACAGACTTTGAGAGAAGCAGAGAGAAGAGGCCAGGTCGTATAATACTCCAGGGAGGGCAGCTTATCAATTTTACATAATATGTGATTCAAACATTTAATGTATGAACTAGGTTGCCCACATTCAAATATTATTTGTTGTTATTAATATATTTTTAGGTATAATTTAATATTGCTTAATCTTACATTTTAAAATATTTTGTTGATAACTCACAATGAAAATGTCACATAAGAATTAATGAATTAATTATTTCTTTTATTTAAGAATCTTTGTATTTTTTAACTTTCAATTTAATATATACAACATTAAATATTTCTTTTTAAAATTATATATATATATTATATAAATAGATATCAATAAGAAAATTAGAATTGAAGGCACAAAGCCTATATTTTTCCTTTATTCAATCACAAATATGATAAATTAGAATTGAAGGCACAAAGACTATATTTTTCCTTAATTCAATCACAAATATGATAGATAAATATAATTAGAATGAGATCTAAAATTCCAAATATGAATATGAGGGTTAACCAACTTTAAACTTATCATGTGAGAATTATCTCCAACTTCCTCCCTTAATGCTTACATGTCAAAATTAATTTCACAAAACTCAATACAAAAAATGACAAATTATAGTTCATATATATTTCATATTTGTTTGATATGTTCTTCATTGGAATTTCTACCCACTCTGAAATATCATAGATTATGCTGTTTCCCACCACAATTTTCCAACTTCCCACTTAGCCCATTAAAGATACAAATGTCTATGACCATTTTTAATGAACTTGCATGATCAACAATATTGACATATTTTATTTTTCTATGTTACATAACTAGTTATAATTATCAGAAAAAATAGCCAAGTAACTGAACCATACTATAAGAAAACTCCTATGTATCAGAAGACATCGCTTCTAGAATAGTTGTTCGGGTACTGAACGGCTTTAGAGTTTAATCATACAACTTGACATTTTCATACACACATAGCAACATATGAACGTAACCTTTACCCGACGTTCCTAGCTTTACATGAACCTTCAATCTGATAACATAAAGTAAACATAACTAAATCAGTGATTTGTTCTCGTAGCACCGTATATAGTGAGAACAACCAATTTGACTTACGTTACTATGTTCGTTGTTGATTCTTTCTCATAAAGTTTTACAGACAAAATAAATATTAATACCTACACATAATTGACTCAAAATCATTTAATCAGTTCACTGTCCTTATCGACATTGTGATATGCCTTCCTGTGTAGTTTAAGGCACTACATCGTTTTGTTGGCTACTCTGAAAAAAAGTCGACACTGGCATGGCTTTCCCTGATATCAAATATGATTTTAAGCATGGCCTCTAATGGTATTTTCTAACAAAGGAATCTAAGATATATTCGGCCTGGTCATGAATTCAATGGCCGAGAAATATAATGGCACACAACTGCCCATCAATCCCCACTATAATTATGAATGGTTCAATCCATCGTACCGAGTCGAGGACAATGGAATCTAGTTACAAGCAACCAACACTAGTAAATGAGATCCCCACTATAATTATGAATGGTTCAATCCATCGTACCGAGTCGAGGACAATGGAATCTAGTTACAAGCAACCAACACTAGTAAATGAGATCCACCTTTGATAGGATCTTGTTTGTAGTGATCCCATTGCATCAACTAGCAATTTCTAATCTGTGACTTCAAATGTTCGTGTTGCCCTCGAAGGCAATTAAACAGCAACAAACCCTCATATGATGTTAACATTATGCATACATTCATAGTAATCATATTGTGTGTTGGACAATCTAATTCTAATTCTTACCACCCGCTAGGTCACAAAAATGTCCATCTAACTGTCTTACCTCAGTTTTAGTTAGTCTAATTTAGTTTAATCTTGCTACTGTCATTTATTGTTAATGTCCCCAATGTAATATTATTCAACTTATTCATAATATTGAGAAGAGCAATTCTCTGCTCATGGTTTCTCTCCATTCCTTGTCATGGTATCAGAGCTTAGGTTGCATAAGACTATTTGAGTGACTCTTAGAGAAGAAGCTAGGTCTTATAAGACTCTAGAGAGAGCAGCTTATCAATTTTACATAATATGTGGATTGAATTTTTTTATCTATGAACTAGATTGCCCACATTAACCTATTGTTTTTTGTTATTAATACATTTTTAAGTATACTTTAATATTTCTTAATCTTGCATTTTAAAAGATTTTGTTGATAACTCAAAATAAAAATGTCCATTAATTTTATATTAAGAACTTAATGAATTACATATATCCTTTTTATTAAGGAGTACTTTATATTTTTTATTTTAGTTTTTAACTTTCAATTACCTTTTTTTTACATTGAATATTTTAATATATACAACATTAAAATATTTGTTTTAACATTTTCATTCTACATATATATATCTACAAAAGTAAGAGAATTAGAATTGCAGGCATAAATATGTATTTTTCCTTAATTCAATCACAAATATGATACATAAATATAGTTAAAATGAGATCCAACTAATTCCAAATACAAATATGGGGGTTGACATATTCTCTCAAAAAAATCTCAAACCAACTTTAAACTTATCATGTAAACATTATCTCCAACTTCTTCCCTTAATGCTTACATGTCAAAATTAACTTCACAAAACTCAATACAAAAAATGACAAATTTTAGTTCATATATATTTCATATTTGTTTGATATGGTCTTCATTGGAATTTCCACCCACTCTGAAATCTCATGGTTTATGCTCTTTCTCCACCACAATTTTTGAGCTTCTCACTTAACCCAATTTAAGGTACAACTCTCACCCACCATTGTTGACGAACTTGCATGATCAACAATATTAACACATTTTATTTTTCTAAGTTACATAGTTAACTACAATTATGAGAAAAAAGCAGCCAAGTAACTAAACCATAATATAATAAAACTCCCATCAATCAGATAACATAGCTTCTTGTATCTCATAATTGTCAATCAGATAACATAGCTTCTTGTATCTCATAATTGTCTAGGATAGCTTCTTGTATCTCATAATTGTCTAGGATAGTTATTTAGGTACTAAAGGTGTTTAGAGTTTAATCATGCAACTTGAGATTTTCATACACACATAGCAACTTATAAAAATAACCTTTAGGTGACATTCCTAGTGTTACATGAACCATCAATTTGATAACACAACTAAATGAACGATTTGTTCTCCTGGCACTGTATACATTGAGAACAACCAATTTGAATTACCTTACTATGTTCATTGTTCATTCTTTATTTTAAAATTTTATAGACAAAATAAATATTAATAACTACACATAATTGACTCAAAATCATTTAGTCACTTCACTCTTCATCTGACTTTGCTTTAACTAAATGTCCTTATCGACCTGTCATATGCCTTTCTATGTAGGTTAAGGCACTACATCGTTGTGTTGGCTACTCTGAAACAAATTCGACACTGCCATGGATTTCCTTGTTATCAAAGCTTCTCTGAAGAATGGCCTCTAATGTTCTTTTCTAAAAAAGGAATCTAAGATACATTGATCCTAGTCATGAATTCCATGGGTGATAAATACAATGTCACAGGACTTCCCATCAATATCAACCATAATTATGCATGGCTGAATCCATCGTACCGAGTTGAGGCCTATGGAATCTAGTTACAAGAAACCAAGACCAGTAAACGGGAGCCACCTTTGATATGATGTTGTCCGTGGTGATCCCATCGGATCAACTCGAAATTTCTAATCAGTGAGTTCAAATTTTCGTGTTGTGCTCGAAGGCGATTGAACGACAATAGAACCTCATATCATGTTAACAATATGGAGACATTCTAATCAACCCTATCGTGTGTGGGAGAATCTAATTTCAATATCAAAACTGTCCATCAAAATATCAAAACTGTCCATTCAAGTGTCAGTCCAGTTAAGTTCAGTCTCAATATCGTCAATTATTGTTAATATCTGCAATGTAATCTGGTCCATAATATTGAGAAGATAAATTCTTTGTTCTGTGTTCTCTCCATTCCTTTTCATGGTATGAGAGCTTAGGTTGCATAAGACTCTTTTAGAGAAACAGAGAGAAGAAGCCACACAGAGAGCAGTGTATCATTTTTTTTTTAACAAGTGTCATCTAAAGATGCCGAGGAAGATATTCGAAAGAAGCTTGAATTTCACACCTATGAAAGAATGTGAAGTGCATCAGTTTCACACCTCTGAAGAGAGCTGAGTGAATCAGTTTCGCACCCTAATAAAAATAAGACTGCATGAAAGATTCATAAAATTAAATTGTAAAATTTTTAAGATTGACACAGCCGATCATTTGAAAGAGAGCGTAAAATTGTGCATACAACCTCTTCGGGAAGTAGACAAACGACAAAGTGGAATTGTAAAGGGAGGAAAGTAATTATCGGTTGTTTTAGTCCTCCACGGAAACGTAACGAAGGTCAAAGGTTCATTTTCTGAAGCCTCCACGAATTTTAAAGGTTGACATTAAACGGCAAAGCTCAAAAGTTCCATTTTTCAATTAAAGAAAAGGGCTTCATATTTTTGATTAAAAATTCTCATTTTTTAAGAGATCTGTTGGAAAGTTTCTAGAAGGGCTCATGTAATTTTTTCAAATGAAGTTCCATTATTTGTTTGGTGAATTCACGTACAAAGGTTTTTAAGAGAGTTTTGAAATTTTTTGAGCGCCTGCGTATTATTTCTAAATGCCTTATCTATTTGTTTATTTTTTAAAGGCTTGTACAACAGTGGATATTGTTGTTTCCCACTTCAAATATATTTTTGATAAACTTTACAAAAGAGGATATTAAAAATATTTTAAAAAATAAGGGTTTTATTAAAAAAGGGTTTGCTATAAACATTTTAAAAAAAAAGTTGGAGAAAAAAGGTGTTTGAAACTTTTTGTAAAAGCAGTGTTATTGTAGAGAATTTGTAGGCCCATTTGTTTGTATCAAGTTGAGCAATGGAAAAGCCAAAATAGAGGCATTTTTATGGTAGGAAACCACTATGTCAATTTTTTCGTTCAGCTGAATTCTCTGAGTGATCAACAAATGGGAAAAGTGGAGAGATTAAGAAAATCAAAACCACACAAGAGGATGCTTGAGAATTTTTAATTTTTAATTTTTTTAATTTTTTATTTATTTATTTTTTTAATTATGACGAGAAGAAACAACTAGAATGAATTAAGAAAAGACAGTGATGCAGGAGCATCTAGCTGACACCGCAAAGACAAAAGTGAGGGAGTATGGTTTCTGAAGAGGACAGAGAGATTAATTCATTGAGTGGAAAACATACTTGTTTTTTTTTCTTTTCTTTTATCAAGTTACTTAAAGATGATTGTAATAAGTTGTAATTAGGAGTAGTAATAATTAGATTAGAGTCAATGCTTTCAAACACTTAAGTTACTGTTGTAAAAAGCATGAAAAGAAAATGTACTAGACAACCACACAAAGTTCCGTATGGGAAATAACTGATGTAACTAATTGAACAAACTAAACAAACTAACAGCAGTTAGAATGGTTTGTAAACAATGCTATTAAATAGTGAAAAAAAGCACAATACAGGGGTTCGGACTCAGAGAGAAATATAGAAAGAAAAAAATACAATTTTCTGTGCACATATATCCTTAGAGCGTCCTATTCATTTCTGAAATATTTTTGTATTGAATTACTGTGTGAATATTATCAATGCATGGTCAGAGAAGTTAAATCGAAAAAGGGAGATATTCGAATGCAGAGGTCGTTCAATTTGGAGGAGTAACGGTGCCCATCTACAGGCGACTCCAACAGAATAACCAAACACACAACAAGAAATCGTCTATACAATTTCCTATATAGAAATCAGAGTTTGCCATTACAGTGAAGAGAACAACCACAGTAAATCCACATATGCGAACTTAAAAGCAAGACCAAAATTCAATTCCAGATAGTTCATATACAGTCATCAAAAGGTTATTGTCCACTTACATTTTGTGCAAAAACTTAAGAACGAACCAGTTCACGGACTTGGGAACCATAACCGCTACCAACATAAACCAAACCCCATAAATCCCCAAACCCACTCCTATGACTTGACAGAGACATTACGCGACAACAGAACTAAGCACAGACAGTGGCTTGAGGCCAACAACCATACCAATCCACACGCCGAAAGACTCAAAGCAAGCAAACCACAAGTAAACAGAACGACGCTACCTGGAATTCATTCAGAATAGTCGAGTGTCCAAGCACCGAAACCCTCGGTCGCTCCACCTGCAAGGGAAACCAAAAAACAAGAGTCAAATTACAGTGGAAACAAAATACAGGGGATTAAAACAATTTTATTTTTGAATGAGCAAATACTACACAAGGGTTCCGCTTACCTAACAGACAAGCCGTGACCACCGTAACCTCGGATTGTCTTCCTGCTCACAAGGAGCCGAAGACATTAGAACCAGAAAGAAAAACAAGTACAAAGATATAGCATAGAAGGAAAGCTTACCAGGTAAGTTGGCGGAGGAATCAACGGAGAACGCCACCATAAGTTTGCCGAGACCGTGCATGAGCCAAATGAGTGCTGAAGAACGAGACCGAGAACCGCATACTCATCAACCAACACACAGAGGTAACAATAGTGAAAACCCAGGTGACAAATTGAGTAAAGGACGCACAGAGGCAGAGACCCGTTAAAGCTGACAACAGAAAACACAAGAACAGTCTAGACACAAGCAGAGAAACGAACCTTACCAGGGTTCAACAGTTCAACAGACGAACGAGACACTCCCAAAACAAATTCCGAACCAATGGAGCCGTGAAGACCGCCGAGAGCAGGTAGCTCGAAGAACTTGGAGCAACAAAACCCCGAACCAGCTAAAGAAACCCACATTGAAACTGTGCAGACTACCAGGAGCTCGTAGCTCAGAGAACCAGGTGGACGAGTTTCGAACAAATACGAAACCATCACAAAAAAATCACAGTGAAATCGCAAGGGTCACTGAGAGCTCGCAGACTGAAGGACCGGAGAAAACACAAAACCAAATGAATCCAAGGGTGGCGAAACCCTATACCAAGGCGAGGTTTTAGGATTCCAAGAAGGGACAAGTGTCCTCTCAACACATAGCCAACGTACCATTACCATAGAACCTCTTAATTAAACATACATTGAAAATCAAGTTGCGTATATTTGAAATCCGGTGATTATAAACATCAATTGACAATACAACATCAAGTGGGGAGTAATGACGGCGGGACCACGTGGGCTGGCCCCATCAAGTGGTATTAGAGGAGGAAATTGAGAAAAAAAATGGAAGTTCAAAGACGGGGATGTGGAAGAGGTGTGTGCAGAGTAGAAGACGAGGGCTTGAGAGAAGAGTTGAGAGTCCTTACTGCTCGCTTAGAAGCAGTGGAGGCAGGAAGGAGAAGAGACCCAGAACTTGGGGATGATAGTGAGGAAGAAACAACAACTTCTACAGACGGATCGGAGGAAGAAGCCCCAGAGATAAGACTGTTGAGATCAGTACTGTTAGCCAACAGCAAACCCAAACCTGAGATCCCTAACTACGATGGCAGTCTATCCGCAGATGTTCTGCTGGATTGGGTAAGTGAGTTAGATAAGTATTCTGAAAATGATGAGATCAGTGAGGACAAAAGAGTTAGATTTGCTGCAACCAAGTTAAAAGGACACGCTGCTTTATGGTGGGATAGTGTCCAAGCGGATAGGAAGAGGATGAACAAGCTACCAATAAAGAAGTGGCCAAGAATGGTGGCAAAACTGAAGGGCAGATTTTTGCCTAAAGACTATCAGGTCGAACTTTATCGGCGAGTGCAGAATTTAAGGCAGAAAGGTATGACCGTAAAGGAATACATAGAGGAGTTTTATCGTGTAAATTTGTGGGTTGGTTATACTGATGATACTCCAGAGAAGATAGTGAGATATGTGAATGGCTTGAGGATGGAAATACTGGATGAGATCAGTATTATCTCTCCACAAAATATAGAAGAAGCTTTTTAGAGTGTTGTAATGGCTGAAGAAAAAATTAACAGGAAACAGATCAATAGGAGAGGACGAGGAAACGGCAGAGGACGAGGACAGTCCTATGGCAGAGGGAGAACTACTACTAACAGCGAGGAAGGCAGCAGCTCCAGAGCTTCAAGTGTGGAGCGCTTGAAAGGTATGCTTTTTGAATAGTAATCTAGCGGTTTTCTAATAAGTTTCCTAACCTTTTCTGCACTATAAGTCTAAAGAATAAAAGGATTTTGATAAATTGTGTGAAAAGGGACAAACGAAGCTCAATCACCAATAATCGATG
>APFE031700838.1:9371-28776 GCA_000404065.3 Pinus taeda | reverse complement strand
GTATTCTGAATTAGCATTTTTCAAAATCGGATGATTTTTTTGCTACCTCAAAAAAACAGGGAACCGTATCAATTTCCATTTCAAAGTTTACATTGTTTTAAGTGGAAGAACTTACCCACTGAAGATGGGAGGAAGAGAATTCTATACAAAAGCATCTAGAACTGCTCAAGCATTGAGGACAACATTTTTTTTAAGGAAAAGAGCATGTTAGGTACCTATAATAATAGTGTAGGCCCCTTATTGTTATTGTTGTGCCCATGTAGCCCCCTTATTGTTGTTGTTAGTGTAGCCGAGTTATTATTATTGTTAGTGTAGCCCCCTTATTATTATTGGTGTGCCCATGTAGCCCCCATATTGTTATTGTTGTGTCTCATAGAATGTCACTATTGTTATTGTTGTGCCCTTACATTATTATTGTTAAATAGGCTTTAATTATATTGTGACTCCTATATATACAAAGGAGGTCTTGTCATTTGTATCATTCAATAATTGTTCATTTATGTAATGTAAAGGAGGTTCCCCCCTCGAAGAGGATAATTTTTAAGTCGTTGTTTTATTTTTCCTTCTATTTTGTGAGTTGGTTTCATAACAAGTAAATTGTATCTTAAGCCTATCATTGGTGATTTTAGCATAATGATGTGGGTTGCATTCTTTAAAAAATCATCAGAATATTTTGAGAATTTTAAAGACTTTAAAGCCATGGTTGAGAATGAGACATATTGTAAAATCAAGAGCATAATATATGATAATGGAGGTGAGTTTATCTCAAAGGAATTTGAAGACTTTTTCAAGAAACATGGCATCAAAAGAGAATTCACTATAACAAAGACTCCACAATAGAAAGGTGTGCCAGAGAGATCCAATAGATTTGTCTAACAGTTCGACCAAAGCCATGATGGAAGAAAGAAATGTTCAACAATCATTTTGGGTTGAATCCATTCACACAACAATGGTGATTTTAAACAAAGCACGCTTTAGGAAAAATAGTGAAAAAACACCATATGAGCTTTGGTATGGCAAAACTGCAACAGTTAAGCATTTTAGAGTGTTCTAAAGCAAGTGTTATATCAAGAGGAATCATGAAAAACTTGGTAAGTTTGATGCAAGGGCTAATGAAGGTATTTTTCTTAGATATTCTCATAATAGCAAGGGCTATAGATGCTACAATAAGAATACAAAGAGGATATTTGACTACATTGATGTCAAACTAAGTGAGCATATGGAATCTAAAGTCTATAAGAAAATAAATAACAACTTCAATGAACTAGTCAATCATGATGATAAGATCAATGAGCCACTTTCAAAAGAAGACAATGAAGAAACCCTCAGTTCTCCATTCAAATATCCTTCAAGATATGTGCAAAAACACCACCCAATTGATCAAATTGTTGGTGATTTAAACACAGGTGCACAAATAAGAAGGAAATTGCTAAACCCACTTACACAGGCACATATAGCTTTATTATCAGTGGTGGAGCCAAAGGATGTTTCACAGGCCAGCCATGATGATAATTTGTTAAAATGTATGCATGAAGAACTAGACCAAATTGAGAAAAATCAGACTTGGGAACTTGTTCCTAGACCACCGAAAAAGAATGTCATTGGCACAAAGTGGGTCTTTAGGAAAAAATTGAATGAGCAGGGTGAAGTGGTAAGAAAAAAAAAAAATTAGTGTGCAAAGGCTATGCAAAAATTGAAGGTCTAGACTTTGATGAAATCTTTTCTCTTGTTGCTCGATTGGAGGAAATTATAATGCTCTTGGCATTTTCATGTTTCACGAAATTAAAGATATATCATATGGATGTTAAATATGCTTTTCTAAATGAAGAGTTGTAGGAATAACTTTACATAGAACACCCAAACGGTTTTCAACTGTCAAATCAACTTGATTATGTTTTCAAGTTGAATAACACTGTACATGGTCTCCACAAATCCCCAAGAGCTTGGTATTCCAAGTTGGACAATTATTTTCTCAATTATGGTTTCAAGACAAGCACAACTGATAGTAATTTATGACATTAAAAATAATGATGGAAAATTATTAGTGGCAGTTGTCTATGTTGATGATATTATTTTTTCTAGTGATCAAATCAACTAACATGCCAGTTTCCAACTAATATGAAGGTCGAGTTTGAGATGTTTGTTCGTAGATAACTTTATTATTTATTAATTTTGTAGATTGTACATAGTTCCAAAGGTTTTTTATCTCCCAAAGAAAGTATCTTAAGGACATACTGAAGAAATTTGGCATGGAGGAATTTATTTGGTGAGCACGCTAATGGTTAGAGGCTACAATCTCAGCAAGACTCATGAATCAATAGAAGTTTATTATACTTTATACGATGATCTATTATTCACAACCTCTTGTATTTGACAGCCTCAAGACTATAGATCATGCAAGTAGTTGGTATTTTTGGAATATTTCAAACAACCCCCAGACAGAGCCATTTCCTAGCAGCCAAGAGGATTATAAAATATCTCAAAGCCACAATGGACCATGAACTTTGGTACCCTAGAGGTAAGAAAAAATTCAATAACTTTTTATACTAATGTTGATTTGGCAGGTGATGTAGATGATCAGAAGAGAACTAATGGTGTTGTTTTCTTTATTGGAGAATGTCTAGTTTCATGGTTGAGCAAGAAGCAAGTTTCGATCTCTCTCTCTACTATTGAATAAAAATAAATAGCAATATCTTCTTGTTTCACTTAGCTTGTATGGATGAAACATATTTTTCAATATTTACAAGTGTTCTATGATCAACCTATTCCTATCATCTGTGATAACGAAAGTGCCATCAACATGTCTAAGAATCATGTTTTTCACTCAAAGACAAATCATATTCCAATTAAGTACCATTAATTGAGAGAGAATTGCAAATCATATTTCCAAGCTAGAGTATGTACCTACAAAAGAGAAGGTAGCTTATATATTCACCCAACCTCTCCCAAGAGATCTATTTGAATATTTAACGCAAATATTCAGAGTAATTTCTCTTCTCTCCCTCCATGGGATCTTCCTCAAGAAGAAGAGAGGAAGCTAGCAAGTATTAAACATATCAAGATGAAGGTTCCAGGTCCATATGATAAACATGACAGAGGGACATTGTTGATAGGGGGAGCATGTTGGTCTCTTTGAAATTTATTTCAAAGTGGGAGAAGCTAAGAATCATCAAACAAAAGAAGCTAGAATTACCTCAAACAAAAGAAAAAGTGCAGAGAAGGAGAAGTACACTAGAGAAGTTGTACAATAGAAGAGAAGTGCATCATAGGGGGATCAACTTCCAAAGGGAAAGAATATAAAGGAGAAATAATAATCACACTTTGATTTTGCTTCTTTGTGGTGTTGTTTTGTATGGTGTTTCCATCTATCCTAGAGGGGGAGAATGTTAGAAATGTGTTGTCATTGATGGAAAAGGTCAAGAAGTTGAAAGAAAAATCATAAATGGTTGTAAGAAGAATGGAATATTAGCTCAAAGCATGTTAAAGGAAAAGATGGATAAGGTGCAGAGAATTTGAAGCCATTTTTTGTTAAGAATATCACTTTAAAGTATTTTTGAACTCACTTAGATGGATAGAACTTTGAAAGAGATTTCTAGTGGTATATGGAAGTTCAAAGAAATGCCTCCTCGATTACAAGTTATTTCTAGTCAAAGGCACATACCCTCAAAGTCAAAGTACGGAGTTAAAGTTTGAAGAATTGTTTAACTGCTGAAAATTCGGTGCTTTTACAAAACTCGGTAGAGATTTTTGGCAAAGCCGCTACATTAAAGAGTCACGCTAACATGACCAATAATGCAAAGGTGGAAGAAAAGTTTATTTTCCAATGGTGGTGCACTGCATGACAGCTCATCCTCGAATATGTTCCCTAGATGGTTTCAAAGTTGGGCACAAAGTGAGCACTTAAGATGATGCAAGCCTCGGAGGACATCAGCAACGACAAAGGCTTTCTTTGGTGGAAGTTCTGTAGGAGGTGGTCCCCAGAGCCACATCACCCTGGGAAACCTTCCATTGAAGTACTGTGGAATGCACAAAGTGAACAGTCGAGATGACATAAGCTCAGGTAGAGGTGAAAAATCCAAATAACATACAATAAAAGGCACAGTCATTTGATTGGAGAAGAGTTCAACAGTGGGGGTTCCCACGGGACAACTCACCTCAGGAGGACTTCCCTGGAAGAGTCAAAGGTGTGCACATATGTTTGAAGTTGGAATGACATATGGGCTGGGGAACTTGGCGTGAGGCCCAACATTACAATAGTAAAAAAGGTCGAGACCCTTCAAATTATTTATTAAATAAAATTACTGCAAACCCAAAGGCCCGAGACCCTTTCTCTCTCTGAGTTGGACGATATGTGGCAATATTTTATTAGCTCAGGATTACATTAGCATGATGTCATTATAGGGGACACGTGTAAGTGTTTTTAGTGTTTTTGGGTGGCCTAGTTGGCCAAATATGAGTGACACGTGACCACTTAGATGGCACCACATTGCATTCGTGATGTAAGAATGACATCACCCCATACCAAGGCTTCCCTGGAAGGTTTATAATGTGCATGCAATGTTTTTTTGGGCTGACTATGCATCGGGAATATGTGGTGGATATATCACCCCAATCAGTCATTGATCGACTCACAAGTGCAGTAGTGATTCCCACTAAGACACCTCATCTTAATTCTCGGACCCTGAAAGGTTTCAAGAGAGTGAAAAAGAGGTTTCTATGTGTTTATTTAATGTCACGGAATGGTGGCCAGTACAATTAGAGCTAACGATGAATGATATGAGCACAAATGAAGAGTAGGCAGACCCACATGACACATCACCCTAGACAGGTGTCCCCAAAGGTATTTATAAAAGTGCACCAGAGAAATAAATTTGAGGGATAAAATTAAAGGACCAGAACTTGGTTTTGTTACATCGTGATGACCAAGCACAACAGAGTTTTGCAGTATAAAATAAGCCCCTAGAGCTATAGGAAAATAGGTTAGATAGAGTTATAATGTGGCAATGTTAAGAATTTTGTGCCATTATTAAGTCCTTTGTTTCAACAAGTCGACAACTTGGTGTGTTTATTAAAGATCTTTGGGCCTATGTTAAAGTGCTTATGATTGCGATTTGAATGTTGAGCAAGAACGAGTCAACAACTTAGAATTTGGCGTTTATGCCAAATAAATCACAACACTAAAATTTGATAATAGATAGGCATGAATAATTCAGCAGCAAGAATAGCTGCATGAATATATTTGGAAGAAAATTTGGTAATTTTCCTAAACTTGGCAGTATGCCAGATTTAGAAAGACTCAACTAAAATCTGTGAAAAAAACAAAGTTGAGTAGTTTAGCTCAGGTTTTCTTGCAGAAACAAGGAGAGTTAGAAGACTTGGAGAGCATGTTCAGAAGACACATTCAAAGCAGGACAAAGGAAAAAGTAAAGTTTCATGCAATCATCAAAGTGCAAGATAACTAAAAAGCAAAGAACTAAAAATATCAATCCAAATTCTATATAAGCATAACTGAATTTGTAATATTGGAAGAGTTATTGTGTGAGATAGATTGATGTTGCTAGTGTGTTTGATGTTTTGATCAGTAATCAGATATTGTTGAAGGTGTTTTAATTGTGATTGTTTGAAGCGATAAATCGATTTGTTTGTAAAAGGGAATGGCTTCATGATTTGAGTATGAAAATTGTATGAAAGATTAGTCATTAAGGTCAAGAAAGTTGTAGCTTTTCAGTATGGCTTGTAGCTCCTTCTAGTAGTTTTTGGTAAAAATTAGGATTTAGAGTTCCTTTCAATGGTAGATGATAAACTTAGGGCTTACAACTCCTTTTGGTTGTAGTTGATAAATAGGGGAGTAGTAGTTTCCTTCTAGTTGTAGTGAGAGAACTTTGTAATAGCAAGTAGTAGCTTGCCTTATGAAGTAGATTGAAGAACAATTTAAAGAATTTGTGTGTTCTCATTGTGTTACTTATGTTATTTCTTTTCATACTCATACAAATTAATTTATGGAAATTTTATTGTTTTCCTAGTATCATTCGCAGTGAAGGAAATTGTTCAAAACCCTACAATATTGATTCACCCCCCCTCTAAGTGTTGTTCTAGTTTCTAACAATAATGATAGCTAAATTTTATATGTATTCTATGCTTTGTTGACGTTGTTTCTGTAATTCATTAAGAGAATTGACCAAAGTATGCAATTCACCCAAATTTTCTTTAGTCTTTATAATATCTTGGGCCAAATCATCAATATTTTGTGCAAGACAAAGAGATTGATAATTGTTACAGTTTTGTAACTTGATAAGTTTAGATGGCTCTGCTTTTGAGGGCTTTCTATAGTTCAAAAATTCAATATCTAACACTAATGCTCCATATGCAAAATTTGGAGTAGAATTCCCAGGGCCAAGTTTTCTTTCTTGAAAATATGTTCTTCTTTCACCTTCCTTTTCCCTAGGAAGGGCACTAGACAACATCTTTATCTATTTGGTTGGAATTATTTTTAGAATGCATTATGGAAAGTCAAAAGGTTTCCCATTATTACCATCCACTATAGAGGGAAGACAGTTGGTAACTTCTTTGGTGTTCACATGAGTAGTAGATTTTGGTGAAGAAGAGGCTTTAGATGCTTCTAAGTAATATTTACATGTAGAAGAAGGAAGTAATCTATGTGACTGTATATGGGCTCTAAGATCATAATTAGAAGTAGTTATATGAGGGGTAGAAACATATTTGTTGGATTGTGATTGTCCCAAACTTAGCAAGTACGGAACATGTCAGCAACTTCCAATTTTTGAGGTTCACTTTCCGAAAGGTATTTTTGGCTTAATGTTTGGTATTTACATATCCACTCTTCGAGAAGAGTAAGTTTTGAAAATCCAAAGGTTATGGGAGGATAATTTCTAGGGCCACCACCACTCCAAATTGTGCATGGTTAATAAATTTAGGATTAAGAGATGACATAGTTGTAAATACAAAGCATAGATAAATAGTGGTATGTAGTTGGGCAATTTCAGAGCAAGGGTCATATTAAAGCCAAAAAAATTGATTTATGCTTGTAGTAATTCATTAATATGAGGGTTTCTTAGAGAGACTTGATACCATGGTATAATTGGGGACCAAACAAGGCCATTGTGTAGAGGGGCCTCAAATATTCCCAATAAATCATCTTTGAATTTGTTGTGACGAGAATCTATGACACGGGTGAGACATGAAACATTAAGTCCTAAATGAACTAAACCATTTATTCCAAATTGAATTAGGCTATTCCCCATTCAATGTTTTCTTATTTGATTAAATGGATTTGATATACTAGATTAGATAAGGAAATTGGAACATTGACAAAAATAAAATTAAATACACTTGAAACATGAAATTGAAACATAGGAAGATCACAATTTTTTTCAATTGTAATAGGAGGGAGTTCCCAATTGGGGTTAGATTGAAACTCCTAGGTAACAATTCTAGAATCATATAACCTATCATGAGAAAGACTTTTAAGGATCCTGGGGATCTAATATCAATGTCTCTTTTTAAATGATGCATTCTCAGCGAATGAACTATTTTCTGCCATTTATTCTAATGGGATTTTGTACATTGTTTTACGTAAAGAGGAAAGAAAGTATATAGAAGTAAGTAAGAAATGAAGCACCTACAAATATGAGCTCGTACTAATAATGGCGCTTGTAGCCTTCAAACATCCAACTCCTCAACAATTGCCTACAACAAGTTCTTCAATTTCATGTTTACTCCCAGGCTTTCATGTCTTGCTTACTAAACAATTAAAACACACTCCTCGAATACTTTGGTTGTGTGTTGTAATTCTTCATTAAGAAAAACGTGAAAGGATAAAAGTAAATGTGAAATTGAAGAACCTGTTGTAGCCAATTTCCAAGGAGTTGGACGTTTGAAGGCTACAAATGCCATTATTAGTCAGAGCTCATATTTTCAAGTGTTGCATTTCTTACTTCCTTCTATAGAATTTTTCTTGTTTATGTAAAATAGTGTACGGGGTCCCAATAGAAGAAATGGCAACCAATAGTTCATTCACTGAAAATGCATTATCTAAAAATACACAGTGATCTTGGATCCATAGGATCTCTCATGATAAATTATATGATTCCATAATTGTTACCCAGGAGTTCCAACCTAACCCCAATTAGGAACTCCCTCCTATTACAGTTGAAAAAATGTATGATATTCCTATGTTTCAATTTTGTGTTGCAAGTCTATTTTGTTTTACCTCTGTCAATGTTCCAATTTCCTTATCTAAGCTAGTATATCAAATTTGATCAAAAAAGAAGGCATTGAATGGGGATTAGCTCATTACTACAACTATATACATCTCCACCATATCCAGTTTGGAATAAATCCTTTATTCCATCTAGGACTTAATGTTTCATGTCTCACCTATGTCAGATTTTCATCATAACAAATTCCTAGATGCCTTATTGAGATTGTTTGAGGCCCCTTTCCGCAATGGCCCTGCTTGGTCCTCAATTATACTGCGATGTCAAGTATCTCTAACATACCCCCATATTAATGAATTACTACAAGAATACATCCAATTTTTTGGCGTTAATATGACCCCTTGCTCTGAAATTTCCCAACTTCATACCATTCTTTGTCTCTACTTTGTATCTACAACTTTTCTAGCTCTTAATCCTAAACTGCTTAATATGCATCGTCTAAAGGGGTGATGGTTGGCCCTAGAAATTCTCCTCAGATAACCGTTGGATTTTCAAAACTTACTCTTCTTGAGGAGTGGATTTTCATAAATTTGGCATGAAAACTACCTAGATGCATTTTGGTCTAGAGAGAAACCTTTTGTAGATATTCATTATAAATAATATTTCCACAAAATGCCACACAAAGCTTTAGCAAACTCAATGTATCCATAAGAATTACAAACTTGCAAAGAGGATATTTAATAATTATTCAAGAGAAGATTAATTGAACCAAGTAGAAGTCCTTGGGCTTGCCTTGTGTTCTGTCAATAAACATTCATAGTATAAAAGGGGAAAGAAGAGATTAGCAATAAAATAAAAATCTATTAATGATTCACTTCTCCCTATTAGGATTCCTCTTCCCTCAAAAGATTTTTTATTTGAAAAAATTAGCCAAAATAATATATTTAGTAATTTTGATCTAAAAAGTGGATTCTGGAAGACAGGGTTAACTCCCAAGGACAGGTTTAAGACAACCCATGGTTCTCTTTGGAAAATACCAATAGTGTGTCATGCCCTTTGGTTTGAAGAATGATCCATTTGAATTTCAAAAAGGATGGAAGATTTAGGGATCTTGATTTTGTTATTATATATATTAATGATTTATTAATCTGCTCTAAAGACATGAAAGAGCACAAGTACCATTTCTAGATTGTATATAGCATATTTTTCAACCATGGCTTAGTATTATGCAAAAATGATTCTAAATTTGTTATTGGGAAAACCAAGATAGAATATCTTGGTCTTATTTTATAACAAGGCAAAGTAGAAATCAAAGATCAAGTTTTAAAATCCCTGCAGGAATTTCCTGATTAGATATTGGAAAGGAACCAATTAAAGAGGGTTTTTTTTTTTTTTTTCAACTACATCAAGTAGTTATATGAGAATCAAGCAAAAGATGTTAATTTTTTGCAACAGAGATTAAAACCAAGAATTCCATGCACTGACAAAATGACAAAATAAATCCAAATTATTAAGAAAAAAGTGCAAGATATTCCAAAGTTGCTTCTTCCAAACTTAGATCTCCCATTTATTATAGAGACAGATGCCTCAGAACAAGTATGCACAGGAGTTATACTACAAAAATATACCAAGAGAGAATAAATATGTATGTACTCATTAGGGAAATTCAAAGATGCATAAACAAGATACCCTTCCTCTCATAAAAAAATTATTATAGTAAAAAATAGCATTAAGATGTTTTTCCAGGATCTTATAAACAAAATAGACACATGTAGCATATAAGATTTACCAGAGACACAATAGATATTAGATACCAATGGTACACAAGTCACAGGCATAATACAATCTAAGAGATCAAAAAATAATATTATTATTATTATTATATGAATAATACAAAAGTACATAATGATTTTTCTCCTCAAGATCCTCTAATGGGGTAAGAGGAGAACATATGCTTCTAAATATAAGAGACTTTAGGACCTTTAGGAGTTCATAAAGATTTTGTTCCTCAAGATCCTATAATGAGGCAAGAGGATAGCATACAATTCTAAATATACAAGAATTAAGGACACAAGGTATACAAATCTTGAACACACTAGAAGCACACCGACTCTTGAAGACTCTCTAGGATCTGATGCTTGAATGGTGAGGCTTACCCCTTATTTATACAAGAGTTGAGGTTTTAGAAGAATCCTCTGGAATTAATATTAGAGATTCCCTTTTTTATCATATCATACCATATATGTATTGATTAAGAGAATGTTGTACAAAAAGGATTTACACGGAGGATATTGTCAAATAGAACAACCCACCAAAATGGAATAATATAGAGTGGAGTGATTTTAGTCATCCATGAAACCATGTAATAGAATATTTTCTTAATATTTTGCGTGAAACATAATATGTGACCCCATCATTCTTTCTCATCTAAATATTTCAGTGATAAATCTATGGGATCATTGATGTCATCTATCCAAGGTGGAGCATACATATTAAAATTTCTGAAGAAAGGTGACATATACATGTTGGGAACATATTCATCTAATGGAACTGTAATTTCTCCAAAGAAGTTACTTTGAAATCTAAAATGAGGATAACCAAGTGGTTTTGCATGAGTTAGTTCTAATTTTGATCCTTCATACTTGATCTGGAATTGAAACCATGCTTCTGATTTTGCAACTTCCTCCATATCTTTGTGTAGTAAATAGATCAATTATGGGGGAGTTAAAGATAAAACTAACTCATCTCTCAAACAATATCTACACATTAAAATTTGAAACCATGGACTCCAAAGGGACAAAGGACTTGAGAATTTTTTACATGACATATACACTATGACATGCGTATACTTCTTTACACATAAAAACAAGGTGAAAAAGTCCATACAACTAATATATGGATCAAAAACAAATATATCTCTAGTATATGGATTATGGGCATGACTACAAAATAGCCTAATGGACATATAATAGGGATCATTTAGACTCTTATTCACTTAATATGTTAAACTTTTATGGAGTACCAAAGAGGGTAAAAAATACAATTCTTGATCGAAACATGACCAACACATACAATATCTACAAGATCCATAAATCAGAACCCATCAAAAACCATGAGGAGCTTCGGGTGTTGAAGAAGTAGCCTAATATTCTCTTGTTAAAACCTTGATTTCTTGGGGTTTGCTTCCCTCCCTAGTTAAAATATGTGCAACGTAATTCTCTTTACCACCTTTATATTCTATACCAAATTCATAAACATCTAGCCATAAACTCCATGTTAATACTCGATGATTTCCCTGCTAAAAAAGTATCTGATTTGTGAGCATACCCTTCATCTGTTTTAAATCTATTCTTACATTAAAATGAATTGGTTTGAGAAGAAGCTGAAATCTCTTAGTGTTATTTTTTATTGCAAGAATTTCTTTATGAGAGGAATGGTATCTTGTTTCTGCATCTTTGAAATTCCCTAATGAGTACATACATATCTCTTCTCTCTTGGTATGTTTCAATAGTATAACTCTTGCCCATACTTGTTATGAGACATCTGTCTCCAAAATAAATGGGAGATATAATTTTGGAAGATGCAAATTTGTAAGATTTTGGACCTTTTTATTAATACTATGGACTTGTTTTGTCATTTTGTCAGTCCATGGAATTCCTCGTTTTAATATTTTTTGCAAATATTTAAATTTTTTTGCTTGATTCTCAAATATATGCCTGATGTAGGTCAAACAACCAAGAAACTGTTGACAATGTTGAAAATCCGTCAACCAAGGGGACCTTATTCATATGAAGTTCCAACTAGAGCTCACACCGTTTAGTGTAGGAGTCCCATCCAGTATAAAGGCTTGGTTGCCATATACTCAAAGTTCTGCCTAGACTCTAGATGTCAGTACATGAGAGTGTTACACTGGTATCTTCAAACAGAAAGGTAAGTGTTCCTGGTGAGTGTGTAATGTAACTATGTCATGGTTCTCTTACTGAAAAAGGGGGAGACAAGTGAGCCTCTAAGTGAGAGGTAATAGTACTACCCAATAAGAGACACATGCGAACCAGGAATGTTCTTTCCAGCATCCAGCGGAATAGTACACAACGGACACGAAAGTCATTAAAACTAAAGTACAAGGGAAGATTCGCTCACCATCCAGCGGAGTAGTCCCAATGGGTGTGATGGTCGTTATAACCAGTAAATGAGGAAGGTTTGTCTAGTATCCTATGGAGTAGTACACAAGGATGAGAAACCCGTGATAACCAATACAACACATTCCCAACAAGGTAAGTACTAAAACAATTGAAATAGTTAAACTATATTAGTACATGTGAAATAAAACATGAATTACAAATGATGAAAGAATAGTCTTACAAACACCTACAAGACATGCTTGAAAAGGTGTTAGCTTGAATAGGCTTCTTTATTAAGAAAAAGTTCCAAGACACATATGTACATCATACATCACTAGCTCTAGTAGTGGGACATTGGATCTACTCCTTGCTCCTTAAATAAGTGACTGAAAACTCTCTATGCTTTGTGGGAGGAGCCAAGGTGAAAAGTACCTTGCTCATACGATTAGGGGTTATATAGCAAAGAATGATGCTTGACCCTTATGACTCTTGGACTACCCTCATGATTGTTCAACTTCCTATGACTTTTCAACTGACATGACTCTTCAACTTCATTGTGTGTCCATTGGAATTTCACTTTACATTACATTCGGTTACAACATATATGGCCCATGGTAGTGATGTGGCCTTGAAAACTCATGAAAAAACTTGACATGACGCTGCTGGCATGGATTGGCTGGCTGTGGTGGCAATATCAAGTTGTTGTTGTTGTTGAGTGATGGATGTGTTCTTGGATGTGCTTTGTCTTCACCTCTGCATGGCTTGATGATGTGGGGTATTTAATGGTATTGGTCTTGTAAGATGGTTACATGCATGTGTTCCTTTCACTTAAGATTGTTTCATCCATCCAATTGTAAGTAAGTCTTCTAGCATGTTCATTCCTTCTTCATCTTGTTGATAATCTCTCCATGATCTATCAATGTACCTACTCCTACAATTCACTCATGACAAGACGACATTAAATCCAAAACCTCCTAGTCTAAGATGATGTATTATTTTCCATGTATTGGGCCTGGGATAGATGACAGGTTGGGGATGAGGACCTAGTAATTGTGTAGTTCCATGTGACAGGGAGGGAGACTAGTCACTAAGACTAAAAAAAGTACAACACAAGCTTGATTGAGGAACTCTAAGGCACAACCTTCACTGTCAGGGAAAACTGTGCAGTGGCCACTAGGAGGCAGGGTTGCGTATTTGAGGTCACCAATGGAAGCTACAAGGTAGAACCCTAGGGAACCTCTACACAATTTTCTTAGGGAAGACAAGATAGGGTAGTAGATTAATCAGAGAGGATAGTTGTGCGCAATTTCTAGGAGAAGTGAATCCTAACTGAGGTAGCTCACTAGGAGGACATCTCTTTGTAGTTCTAGGAGGTAAAGCAGGCTCAGGTCTCTATGCATTGCGGGGTTTCAGTAGGTAGGGAGGAGGCTTGATGACTGATCTTGCGAAGTGCGCAGCTCACACTAGGCTTTGAGATAGTTTGTGTGTGATTCTAGGAAGGAAGGCAGACTACTCACCTCTAGGATTCTATAGTTTAACTGACCTAGAGGATAGCCTTAAGCATTGTGCAGTTCCAAGTAGTAGAGTAGCATCACTAAGGGCTAATACTACGCAATTCAACTCATTTGGGTTCCAGTGAAGTGGAGTTGTTCAGTCAGATGGATTTTCAGGAAAATGGCTAAGTGTGGGAGGAAAGTGAACTTGTGAGAACTTGACATTGTGATTACACACTTAGCATACTTCAACAACATGAAAACATAGACCACTAGGACAACAAGACAAACCATTTCCCTCTTTGAGAATTTCTAGAGTTAAAAGAAAGAAGTGAGACACTTTGGATATACCTTTGGATGATCGTGACGACACTTGTGCGATAGTGCTTACAACTTTGTGTATGAGTGTGATAGGTGTTTACATGACTAGAGAAACTTGTATACACAAAGACCAACCTTAAATGTCTCTAGAATGGTTTGCAAACATGACATAACAACCAAGCATGTCAAAAGATGAAAATTGATCCAACAAGTGAAAGGGAGCAAGACACATAGAGGAAACACATGGAATGACTTTTAGTGCTTGCAACCATGCATGTCATTGAAGACAGAATGATGTGACAATGATAATAATTCCTTCAAGATACACTAAGAGGTGTATTTCAAAAGGTGTTGTTTGTTTTCCATACCTACCCTCGAAAGGGTTCTATAAAAAATGGAGTCTTCATGTGGTACTGATCTTCTATCATACCTAGGGTTCCTTAGTCTGATTATCTTCCTCCTAAACACCTTGAGAGTCCTCTATCATGTCATCCTTCTTGTGATTACTTAGAGACACATCTACGTAGTTTCAGTGGGCAATGATTGTTGTTAGGATGAGACCCTAGGAGGACACATCTACGTAGTTTTAGACACAAGACAAACTAGGTAGTTGAGGGACTAAACTACATAGTTTTAGGATGCAAGGCATTGTTGAGGGATGAGGCCCTTGGAGGACACATCTGCATAGTTTCATGATGCAAGGTACATCAGAGAGATGAGGGACAAAACTGTGTAGGTTCTTGAGACAATGGGTTCCAGCTGAGGGAAGGACACTGGAGGAAACTACTGCGCAGTTTTTAATGCAAAGGGGGGTTGGTATTTCTGTGCATTGCATAGTTTAAGGAAGAAAGGGAAAATCTTGAGGGTTGCAGATGTGAAGTGCACAGTTCAGGAAAGTTGGATGAGGCTAGGTTGTTGAGGAAACTCCAAAATTTAGCTAAGTGTGTGATCAGTGGAATTGGTGTGAGCAGCGATAGAACTTGACTACGATAACACACTTGAACACTTAGTGATACAACATAGTCCATCAAGAACAAATAACCCACACTTTTCTTAATTCAACAACCTCTGTGGCAGCTTACGACAAGTGCGGCTCTGGTGAGATACTTTCATAGGACAAAGGTGACACTTGCGTAAGAGTGTGTGAAATGAGTGTGAAACATGTCTATGTGGTGAGGGCAACCCATTCTCACAAATATTTCCCCTTGAGGAAAAACAAAATTCCCTTTTCATGACAAGTGATAATCCCCATGCCAAAAGATGACTCATGCTATATAACGATAAAAGTGTGAGTGACTCTTGAGATCGGAGAGGGGAGCTTGAGATCATCAACTTACCATTAAGTGACTAAGGAATGATCGGTCACAAGATCCACAGTAGGGTTCGAAATTTGAGTACAAGCCAAGATTGTGGAGGGTGTTGCAGCCACTACAACACTTGGTGATGCACTCTTAGAATTCCAACTTCTTAGTCTTGGTTTGTTTTATTGCAGGACCTTGGTCCACTAGGGTGTATTGATTCATCATGTAGATTGCTTTGGCTTACCCAATTACCCCATGGGCAGACATGGTCCCCTTTGTACCTACTTGGTCAAACACAACATGAGATTCAACCAGATCACAGTGTTTCAAATTGGGAAGGGTAGTTTGGCTCGCAAGCTTAAGATTTTCATAGTATAGTTTTTCATCTTTGGTGTTGCTCCATTGCCAGTAGGCCTGGACAGTACCCCAGTGGAGTCACACAGGAACAAAAGCATTTCTCCACTTCTAGGGAGCCTCTACAGTACCCCGATGGAGTTTCCTACTTCACCTCTCTTCCCGTAGAAGCCTACTATTGTTATCCAAGAATTGTTCATTTGTGAAATGTAAAGGCAGTTTCCCCCTCAAAGAGGATTATTTTGAAGTCGTTGATCTATCTTTTCTATCGTTTTGTGAGCTGGTTCATAACATTTGGTATCAGAACTTTGGATTCTAGGGTTTCGCTGCTCCAAACAAGTCATTGTGGAATTTCCACTATAACTTTTTTTCTGCAACGTTTCAGATGCTAAAACCAAAACCCAATTGAGCCGAAATCTCATTGATCCTCGGGTCTTAATTTCATATATTTTCTCGCCATCGTTTCAGAGATATGATCTAAGGAAGTTAGGGTTTTTGCAAGATCCCAAATTACATCCCAAACATGTGACCTTGGGAAAACCGACATAACAGTAATAATATAAGGGCACAACAATAACAATAGTGGGCTTCTACGGGGCACACTAATAAAAATATGGGGACAATAGGGGCACAATAATAAAAATAAGGGTTACATTGACAATAGTAATGGGGGAATCACTAGTATTATAAGGACCTAACAATTATTTTTGAAAGAGAACTGTGCATCGACACTTATTTATTTTTGGGGCGGAAGAGGGATCCTAACTTATTGAGAGAACGAGGGGTTGTTCCTTCAAAGAAGCATATAAAGACCTATGATTTAGGTTTTCTCGTTCCGATTTTTTTCCCTTCTCCATTTCCACTAGTTGGATAAGCTTGAAAACACCAAAGAAAAAAAATGAGTATAGGCATGAGGCTCCCAGACTGGACATGGGTTCATGGTTGGACCAAAAATATCCTTATAGACAGAATGTATTTTCCATCAATAATTCATCGGCCAAAATTTACAACCAAACACTAAGAAGACAAACACGAGATTAGCTAAGGGTTGCAGTGGCACAAGACTTTTTGAACTTCAGCTACATACACATTCAGAAGCCAGGACATAGGTCCAGGAACAACACTTATTCAGGTAGTGAAAACAAAATGAAAACTGAACAGGAAGGAAACAAATAAAAAAGAAAGAAGACATAGAATTAGGAAACCAAAATCGAAAGACAAGAAAACAAAATGACTTAAGCGAACATGACGTAAAACCAAAACAAGAAAACTAGAATGAACTACTAGGAATGAGTGCAAGATGAGTGAAAGGAAAGGAAAACTAAGATACAGCTAATCCTACTCCTATCCTCACATCTAGACAGCCAGGGTCACGTGTAATGAAATTTCCAGTGAAGCCATCGTAGTCGTTCCTGACCTGCATCCACAAAGATATGAACGATTAAAATGGATAAAAAGTGATGTGCAACAGAAAATACAAAAACTTGAAAAACTTGCACATGCGAAGGAACGCCTTGCTTCTGGGAAGAAATATGTGTCACAACCACTACTTTTACCCAATCCACATGCTTACCTCTTTGATGGATACCACTTTTTAAAAAACCTAGGGAGCTTCTTGCAAGTATGTCCTCATCTGCACTAAGTTTCTTAGCAAGCGCAAGGAAGGAATGAAACTTGTTGCCTACAATAGAGCTTTCCAAGTAAGATTGTTCAATCCATTTAGTAAATGGATCATAAAATTCATGATGTTCATCTTGAAAGCCTCATGATCTCTGAAAAGATGAATTTTCGATTTGAGAAGCAGGATCATGATGCGAATCCTGTAAAGGAAAATAAATTTGATAATCCTCGGTGGTCATGGCAAGACAGTGAGGACCTACCATAACCATCAGTGAAGCCTGATGTGCCTCATCTACTTGACGAAAATTTGAAGAGAGATATGCTAAGCAATGAAGATCATAGAGTGAGAAGCAACTGTCATTGGATGTGCTGATGGGAAAATGATAAGTTGAATGACAGTCACACAAGATAGAGAAATGATCAGATGAGCTAGTTGAGACGTCAGATTCCCAGTTTGCAAATGAACAAAGAAAACCCATTTGAACAATATTCTGAATGCTCTGAACAATCAGACTACATTCACTGTGAGCTAGATATGACAAACTACCTTCTTGCAGTTGGTAACCAATTGCACAAGCATCATAGTCATCATAAGAATTTAAAAAGGATGCCAGCACCGTGAATGCATGAAATCAGTTGAAGCATGGTGAGTGGGGAGGAACTTGATCCCTATGAAAGCTTCTGTGTTAATCATCACCTAGGGATATTTCTGGTGTGATGAGCAGACAGATTTGCAGTACAAGATCCACAAGAAGAGCGAGGAGCTGACCATGAAGGGTGAAATTTGATAAGTATGATTGTGGGAAAAGATAGTCTTTGAGATGATAAACTTCACAATTCCATGACTTTGTGAGAGATTAACATTCCCAAGCTGAGTTTTATGTGAGAGGTGTGCATGAAGACATATGCACTATAATAGATTCGTGAATTCGGTCATAAGTGAAATTTTGAAAATTTGAGGGATCACACCCAGAATCCCAAACATTTTTTACACGTGAATTCACATTGAGTGTAACCATGCAGATAGAAGGATTGTGCATGAGAAACCAGATCTGATTTGGTTTGGGGGAGTTACTAGAGTCACGAAGTCCTGACATAACCATCAATGGACATTGAAGTGCCTCGAATCCCTTACAGGTCTCAAAACTTTCTAGAATTGCAAAATTGCATTTTTAAGCTTGAACGAGATCATGCATGGCTTGAGGGTGGTTGTTGCTGTTAATTTCAAAACTTCTCTTCAGATGGCAGCCATCTCTGTCATAGGTTTCACCATATTTTTAAGGTTAAACAACAATAAGATTACTCAGTTGAAGAGGCTCTTTTGATAGTACATTCAAAGACAAATGAATTGGTGAGCTCGCACTAGAAATCTGATTTGAAGAGGTGTCTTCATGAAACATAAGAGATGATGAGGGGTGGTGTTGTAGCAGCTACAACTACCCTCCAAAATTTTGGCTCGCATGCAAATTTTTGAGCCTACCTTGGATCCTGCGGTCGATTGTGCTTGGTCACTTGTTGGTAAGTTGATGATATCAAGCTTCCCCTCCTTGATATTAAGATTTGTTCATGTTCTCATCTTTATGTAGCGTGTGTCATCTTTGGGCATAGGGATAGTTTTTTGTCATGCAAAGGGAATGTCGTTTTATTTCAAGGGAAAGCATACGCGCATGAGTTTTTTGTTGAAAATAATACTGAGAGGGGGGGTGAATCAGTATTATCTAGTTCTTTTAACAAATCTTCCTTATTTACACTTTGAATTATTTTTGCATATCAGTACCATAAAATAATGAGCAAGAAAAACAGACAGTCACATCAAAGAACACCAGATATAAGGTGGAAACCCAATGTGGGTGAAAACCACCTGCTGCAATATGTCTCTATCTTCTTTCAAATTAGAAACTCCTTTTACAATGGTCTTGTACTGGTGCAGTCCTTTACCAGTACGCAGGCTGCAACCTGCAGAGAGCTACAACTCTCTCTTGTTTTCCAGTCTCTCCTGGAAGGGAGCTACAACCCCC
>APFE031700821.1:43843-89563 GCA_000404065.3 Pinus taeda | reverse complement strand
AAATATGAGTATGTGTAACATTTCATTATATGCATAGTAAATATTTTTTTTTAAGAATTATTATGTTCATGTTATCTACGCATAAAAACGTATTTAATTATATTTACAACTTACAATAATTAACAGTGTGTTTTCAAAAAAAATTATGCTTAAAAGTAAAAACAATTATCTGGTGTTGCTACTACATACTTAAATAAGATTATTTGAACATGATCAAGTAAGATTGTCCATTCTAATTATGGTATATTTAAATAAATGATGTTACATAAACAATTTACAAGTTAATTAATAGAAAATTTATTGATATTCCAAGTAATAAATTATTTGAACATGATCAAGTAAGATTGTCAACTTTAATTATGGTATGTTTAAATAAATAATGTTATATAAATAAATTAATAGAAGATGAACCATCATTACTCGTTCGATTAAAACAAAAAAGCTAATGCGATGAATCCCGAAGATGATCTACACAAATAAAAAATCTATTGATACTCTATGTTGAATTTATCTTTTTCCAACTATTGTACTAATATCTAAGAAGTTTATATGTTTTGTTAATTTGAATTGAAGTACCTATATTACATATTGATATGTTTTCATTATTGCAATTACATGGATACATGGAAATAAAAGTAATTAAAAATTACAGATGATCTACACAAATAAAAAATCTATTGATACTCTATTTTGAATTTATCTTTTTCCAACTATTGTACTAATATCTAAGAAGTTTATATGTTTTGTTAATTTGAATTGAAGCACCTATATTACATATTGATATGTTTTCATTATTGCAATTACATGGATACATGGAAATAAAAGTAATTAAAAATTACAATAGTTATGTAGGAGATAAACTAAGACTAAATCAACTAAAGAAAAGTAATTAAAAATTTCAATAGCTATGTAGTAGATAAAATTAAGACTAAATCAACTAATTAATGTACTCAATGGTTCCTTATAAATAAAGTTTTATGACAAAACACAAAACAACTTAGCAATGAGTCTAATGTAGGTCTCAATAATTTTCTAAAAATTTAACAAGGAACTACTAAAAATAAAAGGAACTTAAATTTTGTTCCAAAGCCCCATATCTTTAAGTAAGTCTATCTCTCTAAAACATAGATTGAGAAAGTCTCTACAAAGCAGCAAATAAGAAGAGAAGAGTGGCTCATGATTTTTACTTTGAAATAAAATCCAACATGATCAATTATGTCATCAAGATATTCATAATTATGATATCATGCTCCCTAGAGTGGGTTTCCATTCTAGAGAAATGAAAATATGCCTATCATTTTATGCAACATCCTTAACCAAAAAATATTAGGGAAACTTGATTAAAAAAGAAACACATACAATTTTTTGAAAAATAAATTTGCTATTTTATTAATATGCTCACTACTAATTATGCATTTACTTTAATTTAAACTTTGTGTAAAAAAATACTATATTTTAATAAAATTTAATAAACTTGGGATGGAATGTTAAACATTTAAGGGATTAGAGTTCCGTAATTGAATTTGAGTTACATGTAAGAAATGACAGGTGGGGAAAATTTGCATGAAAAGTTGTTTTCTTTGCATGAAAAGTTGTTTTCTCTCGTCCACTTGTTAAATTTCAAGTGAAAACATGTCATTTCAAACACACTACACTAAAACAATGTATTTGGAAAATATTAAAATTTTAGTGTTCTTATATTAATATTGAATAACTAATAATAAATGTGCTATTGAAATTTAGTTGCATAAAGTATTATTGAAAACTCTACATCTATATACCAAATTTTATATCCTTATAATTTACAATGAAATTGAAAATTAAAATAAATTCAAAAAATTATAAAATTAAGATTATGAAAAACTAACCGAGTTGTGTTCAATGGAGATGAAGATATCGCTAGAAATGTGATGAAAGATTATGTTGAGAGAGGGTGCAACAACACGACGTGCATAGGAATTGACACTAGGGGTTTTCATTGGGTGCATGTGGGAAGCTTGGTGGTATGATGGATGTGAGTGACCAAGCACCCAAATTGGCCAAGAAATGGGTAAAAAGGCCCAATACGAGTCCATGAAAGGCAACATGAGCGCCCCAAGGCAATGGGCCAAAGCAACCCTAGAAGAGAAACCGAATAATGGGAGGAGGTTGGCCCATGGAATGTTGAACCGAGAGAAGGGCACCATAGTGGAATGGGTGGTGGGCCTGTTTAACATAAAAATTCCCAAGGCCTAGGGTTAAGAGCCCCAACAGATCGAAATAAAAACATAACAAAGCAAACTCATGTTATCAAATCAAGCACTTGAATTCACAAAAGTATGGACTTGAGACATACTCATAGTTCCTACGTTTGAAGTAGATCGAGTAGGGTCCAAACCCTCAAGCATCTTCCAAAATGTGTAGACTTACAAATATATCACAAAAACACAATCAAATCACCGAATTCAAAGTACGTGTGTGTGTGTGTGTGTGTGTGTGTGTTAGATCACCATAATTTTCATCACAAATTAACATTTATAAGATAAAAATGCAATTTGGGAACATGACATGAGTTTGTTTATTAACTAAAAGGAACAAGAATAGGTGAAGCTACACCCTGATCTTAACTATAGGCACTGAGGAAACCTTCCTCTAGATCCATCTAGCTTGAGCAATCAAAGAACTCATCTCCAATATATGCAAGATGATGTTAGATAAAGAGGTTGAGAATTTATGTGTGGAAACAAATGCTTCATACAAAAAGGGAATGCAGGGAGCATGAGAAAAATGCAGACATGATTTGAGGAAATTTGAGTATATTATAGATATATTTGATTAGGAAACGAACTAGGCCTAGCCATGAGGTGTATCTATACCACCAAAAACCAATTAATTTGATTAAGCCACAAGATCCTATAGGTGGTCCTTCGGTATAACTTGTAAACTTTCTTGGAAAATAGTTTTTTTATATATATTTTTCAAGAAAATGTGTACGTGGGTATAATTCGTAAGAACCATGTATATGCATGCTTTTACAGTGGGTAAAGCTACGTATAGATTTTGAAAAACGTTTTTATGAATAAGCATAGGTCTACAAGGGGAAAGAGATTTCGTCAGGCCATATAAGAGCATTTGGTCTACAAGGGTCATAAAATATATTATAAAAGGGTTGAGTTTCCAAAATGAGTAGCTAAGACGGGTCGAGTGATGTCTAAACATTGGATCAAATGGACTAAAGTTATGCCAACCAAGTAGAGTGGAATGATCTGGTGAGACGAGTCAACTCGTTGTGTGGTTGAAATGAGAACTTAAGTAGAACTCTTTGGCCTCAGTTTTGTCTCATTTTTCACTCAAAGTCTCTCATGTTGTTGTTTGGTTAAATGATTATTGTTGCAAGTACTTGTTACTTCTTTTGTTTTAACGAGATTAAAATACCATTAATGGAAGTTTAATAAAGGTTTGTATGTTGCAGGTTAAAGTTTATTTGATCATGTTTTGAACCTACACTTACCTGCCTGCACTGTGCAATAAATTCCTCCACAAATTCAGTTCTTACAATGTGCCTGCACCAGTGCAATTAGCGTGCCTGCACCAGTGCAAGTTTTGCAGCGTGCCTCCACCAATTTGGGGCTTTCATACATTGACACATTTCTGGGAGAATCTAAAAGAGGTTTATGATCAAAATGTCATTTGAACACTTTCACATAAGCCAAGACACACCCAAGTCATACATATTTATATTTAGAGAATAATTACTGCTATAGCCCTGAATTTGTAGCAGTTTCTAGATTGCCTATTTACACCTCGCTTTCCGCGTCGATCATAGTGAATCTCATAATTCTGAAACATGGGTTTTTCTCTCGGCATAAGAAATTGAGTTACATTCAGGTTGTTTTCCAAAATACGTAATGGTTAAGGAGATACGAAGGGGGCTTTGGAGGAAGCTTGTTAAAAATACCAACTTTTCCAGAATTCTAGAAAATGCCCAGATTTGGGAAATTCATGGTAAATCTCCATTATTTCAGTAGGGAAATGGTTGTACTGATATTCTATTAATGATAATTAGTTGGGATTCAATCCCCATGATGTTTGCAAAGGATTGGCTTGTTTTATGCCAAGTTTGGAATGTAAAAAGATTATAAAAGAAGAGTGATGGCTCCAAGCCTAACTAATTAAGGAGTCAATCAATTAAGCAGAGGGAAGAAGCATGCACAGGCAGGCAGAACGCAGAAGGGAGGAGAGGTTGTTCCAATGTAGTAGCACGCGCATTTCAATGTGGAATGCTTCTCCTACTTGCTGGGATTATCCAATGTCTACATTATGTAAAACACTGTTTTTTTTAATTAACTGAAGCAATTTTTATTTATGCTTTGTCTATTCATCCATTGCACCTTAATGAATCTAATTACTGTGTGAACCAGGTTAAGCGAGGGTGTGAGCTGGCTGGGTTGGCCACCAAACCAACTCGACACCACTCAACACCTTTGAGCTAGAAAGCATTTAATTTATTTCTTTACTGTGTGAAGTTTATTTAATTGCTTTCAGTCTCTTTCCTTACTTAAGTTGATGATTTAATCTATTGCAACATTTTATTTACAATTTTAAAATTAATTTCCTTTTTGCTACAAATTATTCTTATACTTAAATTATTATTTTTTTATGTTGTTTGCATGAAAGATATTTCTTTATAAACATTGCATCCTCCAAATTGACTAATTAGCTTATGCTAGGAATCCTCTGCTCTGGCCAGTAATTCATGGATCTTTGTTTTGATTGGGTTCACCTTCCACATTTAATAATTATGAAATGGTGAAATCATCTAATCATTAACTCATGCATCATTAAGGCAACAATCACATATAAGTTTATCTAAAATTTGCAATTCTTCAAACACAAAGTCAACATGTATAAAAGGGAAATTGCACTATGACAAATGATAAATTAATATTATGGTTTCCTTTAACTTCTGGATTGTTCTTACACATAATTAGTGCAAGAAGAATGTTACACAGAATTAGTGCAAGCAGATTGTTACACAAAATTAGTGCAAGCAGAATTAGTACATGTAGAATTAGTGCAAGTAGAATAGTTTGAATTGCTTTTGAATTTTTTCCAGCATTTACAGTCTTTTCGTTATTGTGCCAACACCGCTTGATTTCTAGTTCTGATTTCCCTTATGTTTACTTGCAATTAGAATTTCCTTTCGCATTGATTGCTTTTACTTTCCTACATGCTTTTAATTATTTGGATTGGTGTTTCTCGCACTAGTGCAGGATTACATTTATTTTTGAGATTAATCGCAAGATAGACTAGAATTTGTTTTGTAGGTTACCAGGGACGCTCTTTGGCATTTCCAGTGTTGCGTCTCGAAATTCACGAATTCTCCAGATTGACAAAGTAAATGTTAGTACATTTATAGACCCTATATTGCACCCAACATTTTGGCGCCATTGTTAGGGAGGCACTCAGGGGATTGACCTTGGTGATCTGCCGCATTTGGTTTTTTTCCTTCACCTAGTTTTTCTTGCAATTTTATGTTCTTTGAATTTATTTTGTTCCTGCACTGTTGCTTTAAGGTTTCTCATTTTCTTTAATGTTGTAAGAACCCTCCACCCACCCTACACACACACACACACACACACTATATATATATATATATATATATATATACACTATTCATATGTTAACAATATATACCAACGAGCTTGTTAAAGACAAAGAAATGGTATTTCGAGGCATTCTTGAATGAAGAATTTTGAGGCTAATATCAATCATTCAATGCACCTATTTCACTGATTAGTTTCCAAGAACATTCAAAGAAGGAGTCTCAAAGCAATACATGTAAAAACTCTTTTAGTTGGTAAGAAATGGAAAACATTGTTACTTTTGAATTTCCTATCAAAGATCTAGGAGTGGCTCAAATGCATATTATTCCCCCATCTGCACTACCAAAATTTCATGGTTTGGAAAATGAAGACCCAGATACATTCTTATTTGAGTTTGAAGTACTTTGTAGAGGATATGGTTATTGTACTAATTCTCAAAGGTTGCAAGTGTTTCCTCTTACTCTTAAAGGAGCAACTCACTGTTGGTTCATGAGCCTTGGTGGGAACTGCATTCAAACATGGGAAGACATGAAGAATGCATTCTTGGAGAAATATCAAGACTATTGCCAGGCCAGTGAAGATATTTTTGGAATAACACAAGGGGAAAATGAAAGCTTGGAGGATTATGTGGAGCGATTTAGATACAACCTCCAAAAATCAAAACATAGGAATTTGGTAAAAGATACTTTGAAAACTCTCCTACTCAAAGGAATCAAAGATGAATTTTTAGAACCTTTAAATCTTATAGGAGCAGGGGATGTTTCTCACTTACCATATGATGATGTTTGTAAATTGTGCATTAGTTATTCAAGAAGAATCTCCAAGATTGGTAAGAATTCTCGAGAACATTGTTCTCAATTTTTGGAATCAACTACAAAAATAGGATCTACAAAATCTTGTCTAAATTTACAATTGGATGATTTGCAAGAAGAATGGAAGTAGTGGAAGGAGGATCATTCAACAAATTATTTTCCATCACTGTCGGGGTTTCAACAAGTATTTAAGCAATCAAGTAAGAAAATAAATCGACCGTCGGGTATAACTAAAAACTCATCATCATTTAATACTTGGAATAATATTTATTGTCCCCGATAGGATCCTAAACATATCTACAACCCTACAGTTCCATGGAAAACTTATAATCCTCCTTTTATTCAATACCCCGCCTTATGGCTACAATGGCCCTCTCCTTGGCCCTGATCCTCAATCCAAATATCTACATGGCCTCAAGAACCGTTTGGATGTTTTTCTCTAGGGAAATATCCCATGCAAATTCAATCATATGAGCACCAACAACAATCAAAATTTCTTTCCAATACACCATTATGTTATCCTCCTCCATGTTCCCATTTGCATGTGCAACCTTATCTTAACTCTAGTCCATACCCTCATCCATATCCTAACCTTAATCCATACCCTAACCCTAGTCCATGCTCCCATCCATACCCTAACCGTAATCCCAATCCAAACCTTATCCAATCCTGAACCAAAACCCTAATCCAAACCATCAAGTTGCACAACATTTTGAACCTCCTATTCTTTCCGTTGATTCCCATATTGAACAAGATGTTACACCTTCTATATTGGGAAATGGAATGAATTTGGAAACTTCCCCCATTATCACAGAACATTTACCCTGGGAAGATATAATTCAAAGACCACCTGAGGATCAATATTTCATTGGAACTTGTTCTGAAAATGTTGTTGAAACTCAAAGCCCTAGAATCTCTCTCAACCTTTCTTCTGAATCTGAAAATCAAATATTTGAGCCTGAACTTGAGGGATTTATCTTTTGTCTTTCACCAGACTTTTTGTGCTTAAGGGAGAATGACTATCAAACCGTGCAAGACTTGCATCAGTTGGAGAATCATAAATACATGGATTCCATTGAATCCTAGTTTCGAGCAGCCATCAACCCATCTTATTTCTTCATCATTCAAAAACCCTTAGTACCATGTCAATTAAAGAACTGGTTTCTCACGCTTTGGTATGTATTGAAGTTTATTCTTTAAAACTAAGTGTGAGTATAATCAACATTTTGTTATGGACATGGCTTCATTGGAAGTATGCCTACACTTAAAGGTGATATTTCTCTCCTTAAAAATAGGGTAGGGTAATGAATAAAGATGAATAACAACACTCTTGAACTTGTGATTCCATAAAAGCACAACTTTTGAAATTTTTGTTATTACGCATTCTCATGGTAAAACTTGTCAAAAGTACTTTATACTCAACGCTTCATATTTTTAAAGTGACTTTGATTGTGGATCAATATGTATTGTTATAAGTTACATGTAATACTTTTCTCTTATTCTAACTATCACCCAGAAAATCTTTTCAAGTCCCTCTTCGAAGGAATCAATGAAAAACCTCTTATGGTGGACTACGTTTCCAAAACCCTAATAAGCTTTCATAAAGAACCATAGCACGATAAAATCAAGGAATCTTTTTGGCCATTATCTCACATGTTTTTTAATAAAGTTCTTAGGGTAGCATAACCAACCAGTAAAGAGTAGTAATAAAAGATTTTCACACCATCCTGCACTCTTAATGAGTAGACTTGCTTCCCCACCTATTAAGTAACCTATCTGAGGTTAATCATAATCAGAGCTTTGTTCTAAGAACATAAATGAATTAATTGAGGTATAATAGGTCTCATTGTGAGCCAACCTACTATGATCATGGGTCCTACGAGGAATGACATTACCACACTAGTCACCAAGCTAGGGTAATGGCTTTCAAATGAAAAACCGAAAGACAAGAGGTCTCATCGCGAGCCAACTTGTTCATTCTTGTTAGTTCTTGTGAATATCATTGTCGTTAGCTAGTTACCAAGCCAGGACAAAGTCCTTCAAATAACTTATAAAAATATAAAAAGTAAATGCTCATAAATAACTCTGAATCTATATCTAATAAGTGGGACACAAGCATTTCGTAAGGTTAAAAGGTATCATTGTTGAGGCTATGGACACTTGCTGGCAACAAGGCCATGCTTATGGTATTAAAGTTAACTGTACACTATAATTTACTTGGTTGATTTTGCTTTCCATTGAACTCGCTATCAATCTCTTTGAGAATGGATTTAAAATCCTTTTGTTGTTATACCTTGGAGTTCTATCTTTTTGGGATGATTTTTATGGACGTGGGGACCCTTAGTGCAGGTAATTCACTGTGCCCAAACAAGAGAAGCTTCAACTATGCATGGATAATGGTAAAATGATCACTATGGGAAGGTATTGCTATGTCTACTTTTAACAACATGGCTTTTAAATCATGTCACTCATATTTACAATGAGGATTTTAAAGTGTAACTTCTAGGAAGGGATGCCTCTGAGATATTATTTTTGAAAATTTTAAAAGTTGTCTATTTTTCTCAAGTAATAACACCATCCTTGCAATTCAGTTTTTCCATGGTAGTTTTCGTTTTAGGTTTTCTCGAAATCAATTTAAGTAAATAAAGAGTCTAGCAGACACTCTGTTTTTAAGACCAAGCTTTATCAAGTGCAGGAAATGTAATCATGCAGAATTGCAGGAACATCATTATGAATTTCTGAGTTTAGATTTCTGTGATCCATATTAATCATAACAAATTCTTTCGAAAACAATCACATAGGAGCAATTTCATCGATGCATTTCGAACCATCCAGTGTGGTTCATCTTCAAGACAAGATGATGAATCAGATCCAAGCATTGAAATAAATAGATGAAGAAAGCAACTAACTAGCCATTAGAAAAAACAACTAGTTGACTAGTTTTTTTTTCTATTTTATTTCTATTTTCTATTTTAATTTGTTAATTAATTAAAAGGATTTATTATTATAATATTTATTTATTTATTTACTATTTTTTTTTATATAGTTAAAATGCTCTAAATAAAATAATAAATAAATGTTAATAAAGAATAATATAAAAAACAAAAGATGAATTAGCTCTTTATTGATGTTAATAATTATTAAATATAGATATTATTTAATTTAATATAATAGGATTTTATTTAATTTAATAAATTATAAGTACCATTATTTTAATTTTATTGTTATAATATAGATATTAATTTAAATTAATATCTATATTATTTAATATATATATATATAATATATATATAATATTTATATATATAAGGTTAGGGGCAGGGATCCAACACCTGTTGATGCTCCAACCATCGTCTTTGTTAAGATTAATGGGCCTTTTTTCAATTTCTAAGGTCTCTCTGAGTTTACGATGATGAAAATGGTCAACCCTAGCTATGACTTTCGCCTCTTATATACATATGTGATGATTGGTGTTTTCTCCATGTTCTTCCAAGGCGGAGGAGCGAGACCTCCCATGTTTGATGTCTGCAGCATGTTCACAAATCCTATGATTTATTGATCGACCAGCCTCTCCAATGTAAGGAGTCCCACAGGAACAAGGAATAATATAAACTCCCTTCATATCCTTAGGGTTAAGCGGGTCCTTGACAGAACGAAGAGAACCTCGAATAGTGCGAAGGGGTCTGAAGGAAGAAGAAATTTTATATTTCTTCAGGATCTTTGCGATTTTTTTCGTGGTCCCCTAAATAAAAGAAAGATGAACCCCATAAGCTTGAACCTTGGGATCAATCCTCTTCTTAGGTCCTCTTTCCACATTATGGAAAGCTCTCAGACCTTGGGATTTGCTATGTGATTGTTTCTGAAAGAATTTGTTATGATCATTATGAATGTTTATACATGTTTCTAATTTTGTTTTTTTGCAAAGGAGTAACAATACCAGATTTTCTTGCATGAGGACATGCGAGATGGTCAACATGGGGGGATGTTGGGCCTCAGTTTTGTCTCATTTTTCACTCAAAATCTCTCATGCTACTGTTTGATTAAATGATTATTGTTGCAAGTATTTGTTACTTCTTTTGTTTTAACGGGTTTAAAATATCATTAGTGGAAGTTTAATAAAGGTTTGTATGTTGCAGGTCAAAGTTGATTTGATCATGTTTTGAACCTACACTTACCTGCTTGCACTGTGCAACAGATTCCTGCACCAATTCAGTTCTTACAACATGCCTGCACTAGTGCAGTTAGCGTGCCTGCACCAGTGCAAGTTTTACAGCGTGCCTCCACCAATTTGGGGCTTTCATACATTGACACATTACTAGGAGAATCTGAAAGAGGTTTATGATCAGAATTTCATTTGAACACTTTCACATAATCCAAGACACACTCAAGTCATACTGATTTATATTTAGAGAATAATTAATGCTACAACCTCAAATTTGTAGCAGTTTCCAGACTGCCTATTTACAACTCGATTTTCGCATCAATCATAGTGAATCTCATAATTCTGAAACATGGGTTTTTCTCCCAGCATAGGAAATTGAGTAAGACTCGGGCTATTTTCCAAAATTCGTAATGGTTAAGGAGATACGAAGAAGGCTTTGGAGGAAGTTTGTTAAAAATACCAACTTTTCCAAAACTCTAGAAAATGCCCAGATTTGGGAAATTCGTGGTAAATATCAATTATTTCAGTAGGGAAACGGTTGTACTGATATTCTATTAATGATAATTAGTTGGGATTCAATCCCCATGATGTTTGCAAAGGATTGACTTGTTTTATGCCAAGTTTGGAACGTAAAAAGATTATAAAAGAAGAGTTATGGCTCCAAGCCTAGCTAATTAAGGAGTCAATCAATTAAGCAGAGGGCAGAAGCACGCACAGGCAGGCACGACACAGAGGGGAGGAGAGGTTGTTCCAATGTAGTAGCATGTGGATTTCAGTGTGGAATGCTTCTCCTACTTGCTGGGATTAGCCGATGTCTGCATTATGTAAAAGACTACTTTTTTAGTTAATTGAAGCAATTTTTATTTATGCTTTGTCTATTCATCCATTGCACCTTAATGAATCTAATTACTGTGTGAACCAGGTTAAGCGAGGTGTGAGCTGGTTGGGTTGGCCACCAGACCAACTCAACACCACACTGCATCTTTTAGCTAGAAAGCATTAATTTATTTCTTTACTGTGTGAAGTTTAGTTAATTGCTTTCAATCTCTTTCCTTATTTAAGTTGATGATTCAATCTGTTGCAATGTTTTATTTACAGTCTTAAAATTTCCTTTTTTCTGAAAATTATTGTAGTACTTTTTTTTTTTTGCTTGCATGAAATATATTTCTTTATAAACATCGCATCCTCGAGATTGACTAATTGGCTTATGCTAAGAATCCTCTGCTTTGGTCGGTAATTCATGGGTCTGTGTTTTGATTGGGTTCACCTTCCACCTTTAATAATTAGGAAATGGTGAAATCATCTAATCATTAACTCATGCATCATTAAAGCAGCGATCACACATAAGTTTATCTAAAAGTTATGATTCTTCAAATGGAAAGCCAACATGTATAAAAGGGAAATTGCACTATGATAAATGTTTAATTAATATTATGGTTTCCTTTAACTTCTGGATTGTTCTTACACATAATTAGTGCAAGCAGAATGTTACATAGAATTAGTGCAAGCAGAATTAGTCAGGAAGAATTAGTGCAAGCATAATAGTTTGAATTGCTTTTGAATTTATTCTAGCATTTACAGTCTTTTCGTTATTGTGTCGGCACCGCTTGATTTCCAGTTCTAATTTCCCTTATGTTTACTTGCAATTAGAATTTCCTTTCACATTGATTGCTTTTACTTTCCCGCATGCTTTTAATTGTTTGGATTGGTGTTTCTCTCACTAGTGCATGATTACATTTATTTTCTAGCTTAATTACAAGATAGACTAGAATTTGTTTTGCTAGTTACTAGGGACTCTCTCTATCATTTCCAGTTCTCGTCTCGAAGTTCACGAACTCTCCGGATTGACAAATTAAATGTTGGTACATTTATAGACCCTATACTGCACCCAACAAGAATGACCAATCAATCTAAATTAAAGCACATGGATTGAATAGAATATCCAATCTTTCATGCAAGGTGGAGAACCACATGAAGTGAGGTGGAAAATCGTATAAGTAAATGGAACTGCACAGTGGAAAGGAGGAAGGATCAAAACAATCTAAACATCCAAGCATCAAATAAGAACCAAATAGAGGATGTAACCAAGTGTTTGGAATGGTTTGAAAAGAAAAGGAAGGAGTGAAGGAGCCAAGAAAGGAGCTTGGGAGGCCCATGGTCTTGTATACTTTAGAAAAGAATGAATAACTTAACTGCGAAGGGCTGATAGGGTGGAAGAAACCTACTAGGGTGTTGAGAGACCCAATAGGGTGCCAGAGTGATCCATATTGTGCTAATGGATGGGGGAAGATCTTGTGGAAAATATCTTCTTTATTTGGCTATGTACTCTTCCTAACCGAGCCATTATCTTGGGAATATCTTGTATTTTTATTCTATTAATGAAAGAAGAAGGCCAGAGGGCCATTCCATTATACAATTGTGCATGTGTATGATGATGTTAATAATGAACTTACATCTTTTGTATAATTTTCATATTCTTATGAATGTAAATCTAATTTAAAGTAGAAGTGATAGTAATTTTTTTTGCATTATGGCGAAGAGTTATGATATTTCGCTAAGTAACTAAAGGTATAGAGACTATATTAGTGAACTTATGGTGAAGCATAGTCTAGGTCAAGTAACTTTGTGCTTCTCGAGGCATAGATAAAACACATGAGTGCCACACACTTGAGGGATCGTTATGTTCACAAAAGGGACCTTGTGACAATAGGAGGCATTGGGGTCATGACAATGGCCAAGGAGAATAACTTATCTTGTGCTAGAATTTGCATTAAAATGGATTTTTCAAAAGACATTCCTAAAGTGATTTAGCTTAACTTGGATGGTTTCTCCCATATTCAAGTCTTGGGTTATGAACATGTTCCCTTTAAACATAAATTTTGCCATGAGTATGTGCAGTTTGTAAAAAGTTGTTATAAGGCTCCAACTTTGCAACGTTCTTCATATCCTCCTCCATCTTCTCATCATAATGATAAGCAAGGAGCAGTCAAACCTGTTACAATGAAACATAAGAATCATTTGACTAAAAGGCCACATGCTAGAAAGATTGAATCTCATCAGCATCCTCCCTCTAATAATATATATAAAGTGTTGAAATCCCCTTAGGCATATTTCATGTGTTATGAGGTTCAAATTGATCAACCAGCCCCAGATCAATTGTATCAAAAGAATATTAATTCATCCATTGAGGAAAAGTCTCCATCCAAGAAAACTAACAAAATTCCTCATATTGAAAAGAAAAAAGAAGTTGGAACAGAGGATGAAGAGGAGATCAAACCCCTCCCTTCATCTCCTTACTATTCATATGTGCTAAAAAATAAGAGGGGGCTTCGATCTTCTCCTTATCCTCAGAAAAAATAATATGCCTTCTCCCCCTCCTTTAACAAGAAGTAGGAAAGATCAAAGCAAGAAAACCCCGATATCTAGTACCAAGTATTCTCTTTCCTCCCTTGGGTATAGCAATGGGTTAATTTCTCTCAAATCTTGGAAATGTTATTTTTTGCATCATCTTATGCAAGCTATTTGTAATAATCTACTCATGTTCTCAATAAACAGCAGGTGCAAGCTTTAGAATGTCTAGTATTAGATATATTCCCTCCTCTCGACCCCTACACAATTTTTATTAATACAAATTCTAATTTATGCTTAAAAAAATAATATTAAAAATGAGATAGGGTATAAATGTTAGTCATGTTTTAAAATTCTCAAATTTATTAAATTATTGAATAAAAATCATTTTTATTGCAGAAAATGCCATTTGCATTATATTATTTTGATGATTCATAATTAATTATACAAAACAAACTAGATATTAATTTTAAATTTTCATATTTTTTCTCTGCAAATTTATAAATAAAAATGGTTTAGTAACATATATTTCACAAATTTATAATTAATAAATATACTATGGAATATGCAACCAATCTTATATTTTTATTGAATAATATATTGATGGAATATTATATTTATTAATGCATATTCATATAATAAACTAATTGAAAACATTAACTATTATAAAAAAACAAAAACCACCAATACCAAATTTCAAACTATAAATATACTATGTAAATAATAATAATATATATACATATCAAAATCAAATTAAACATATACATAATTCTGATACATAATATATGTTACTGGTTTGTTTTTTCCTCTTTTGAGGAAAGAAAAATCAACCATTTTTGTATTAAAAAATTGGTTTACATATGTCTGAAAATCTGTAAAAATACATAGTCATATTCATGGCAGGTTCCTTCCAAAATTCAACATCAACACATTTTTTTTGTTTTGTCCCATATAGAAACCAAAAACAAAAGTTACAAAGATAAAACAATCACCCATACAAACAAAACTATTGTAAAGCTTCATCATGTCAAATTACTTATCATCAACATTTTATGAAGAGCTCATGAATAATAAATCTTTCTAGTGCTTTGTAGCCTTCCCATAACATAAGTATAGTATTTGATCTCTCCCATATGGTATGATAATTCCCGCTTCGATAGAGCATCCACAATAGTGTTTTGCTCCTTGTATATGGGAAACAGTTACATTTTTGAAATTTCGAGTCAATATTGTTATTTTGTGCTTCCAGTTGATTAATAGAGGAGGCTCAAAAGAGGACTTTTCATTAATCCAATTAATTGTGACTTTGGATTACACGAACACATATAGAGTCTCAATAGAAAGTCATCTAGCACAGAACAATAAGCTCCATAGTGCAATGCTCTCTGTGTTGGATTTTGTCCATGTACCATTATTCCAACTAAAAATATAATATACCTATGAGGATAAGAAAATATATGTGCCACAACCACATATATTTAGTTGTGTTGCCCTGTCAAAGAGCCGAACAAGATATTTCCGCCAACTTTTTTTGGTTGAAAGCTTCTATTTTTCCCCTTTGAGATACATGCCCATATTCATTGAAGAATGCTTAGGTATTGTTGCATTTTTTGTCAATATCAAAAGGAACATTGTCAAACATGAAAGAATTCTTGCACCTCAAGATGCCCAAAATATAAAGAAGGGAAATGTTCTAACTTCCTTGTACTTCATTTTCCACTCCTTAAGGTATTCTTCAATAGATGGATAAAAACATATTGCATTGATGTTTAATATTTACAAAACACCAATCCAAATGGAAACAACATATGGGCACTTGAGAAATAAATGAAAAACGTGCTCATTTTCACCCTGACACATAATACATTTGCCAGGACCGTGGAAACCCTGCTTTCACATATTCTCCCATGTAAGAATATTGTTTTTCCATACCATCCATCCAAAACATTTTATTTTCAGGGGCATATACCATGACCATAATTTATGGAACCACCATTTCTCATATGAAACCAATATTGTAAGAGATATATGTATATAGACATCCTCAATAAAAATAAGCTCCCACTTGGCTTTCTTTCCTTTGCTTGCTAGAGAAAAGTTTTCTTCCTCTTTAGTTTTGGATGTGATACAGTATTTGGTGTTTCTTCTAATCTCCTCATACATCAAACCAAACCAAAGTCTCTCCCAAATGGGAGCTTTCCTCTTCCATTAAACGAATCCTGATAGTTGTGACAGCACTTCAAAAGGCCAATGAGTGCTAAGCTCACAAGTTCAGGTGATGGCATATTTTCTCCAACTCCTCTAAGTTCATCTTTGACCTGAGTGAATCTGGATAGGTACTAAGGAATGGTTTCATTTTTCTACATTCTAATGCTCCTAAGTTTATCTCTCAATGTCAATTTCCTAGAATCACTCTTTCTTTAGAAGAGATATGTGAGATTTTTCCACATTGCGAATGGAGTCTCCTTTCCATGCAAGTTTGAAACCACATGATATCTAACTCCATCCACGATAATCCTCCTAGATTTTGATGTGTCTTTCTTCCACTAGGCCCACAATTGTGCATCTGATGCTAGTGGTTTTGGAATATCAATTTCTATGCATTCCCATACTCCATTGTCATCCAGCATAACCTCCATCTTGTCTTTCCAAGCACAAAAATTTGAGGTTCCCTCCAAGGCATACTCAAGGTTTAATCCATTGAAAGATAATGTTCTTGCATTGAAGAAAATCTGCTCAAAAAACTTTCCAAATCATATTTTTAGAGAAGATTTTGAACCTGGTTTCTATGTAGTATTCAATAGCTCTTATACCATGTAGAAATAGCTCGAAAATTGCAACTCCTAATGAATTCAAACTGAAAACAATAGACAAATATTTCTTCTACTCAATCTATGGAAAGGAAAACATACAATAAAAATGCATGCAATCATTCAATCACAATAAACATAATATTTTTATTGGGGAAGCCAACTGGGAAAAACCCCTCCTCTTTTTGTATTAAATAAGATGAGAATATGGATCTATTACAATGATAACTTCAATCCTTGAAGCTCAACCTACACTACAATACAGATCTCCTAATCTCTGGCCTACTCTGACCAACACTTAGCCAAAATATGCGTCAACCTTCCTCCTATTTCCTCGTACAATCCTTGAGGAAATTAAGTCTTAAAAGATAGGGAAATTCCCTGTTTCCTTGCGCAAATCCTACAAGAATTGTTCACCTACTCTAATGCAAACTCTGTACACTCAATAATATACAATTGATACTTACAATGTGCCTTTTCCTCCACCTCAACTAGGAAATTCGAATTGCATGCATGACTAGGCCTATTTTTAGTAAATTGATTAGTTAACCAAGGGATTAGTGAGTTAACAATAATTACTACTACTTAATTGAACTCCTACTCTATTCATGACTAGGGCTCAAATAAATGAGTTTAACTAACTAAAACTCCACTAGATTGTTAGATCTTAGCAATCAACTCAAGAACAACTCTACTTCTAGCCCACAAACTTGAATTGAGTGATTTAAGTAACTGAAAAAGCCATGTCACTCCTGCTAACTGCAACTCAAATCATCCTGATGATGTGGAATTTCGAATTTCTCCATTTGACTAAGGCACAAGTCATATGAAGCCTTTTCTTACTATAATTTAACACCCATTTAGTGAGAACCTACATATCGGAGAGGGAATGTCTCTATGTTGAAGATTCTCCTTCGGCATGTGTACATTCTTTCTGATTATGACTTAGCATGAGTTCATGGTAGCATGATACAAAATCCTCCAACTAATGATGCATGTGGGTATTACCCCTGCAGGCACACTCTTGGTGGCATGTGGCACCCATTTGAACTTGCATCCTCTAACGAGGCATGGGAGATAGGTAGATAAAATATAAAATTCCAGGCATAGGCTAGGACAAACCAAGAAAGACAAGAGGACGAGAGAAGAGGGGTGTTGGTTGAGGTCTAGACTTGATAAAGTCAGGATCAGATGAACCTCCTAAGATGTCACTCTGAAAGGTACATACAAGAGAAGGGGGAGTACATGAGCACACCTTAAGACAATGACCACCAAATGACACCAGAAAGGAAACTCACTACAAGAACATGTGGAAAATGGAGCTTGAAGTAGAAAAAGCCAAACCGAGGAAAAGAAAGCTGACACAGTTGGGGAGATGGGAGGCCCCAAGCTAGACAACACAGTGGGAGGCCAAGAAAGAAATTTGGGGTCCACTGGGGCAGAGGGGAGAGGGACCAGGGGAGAAGGTATGAAGATAGAGAAGGAAATGAAGAAATACCAAAAGATCGAGCCTCAGTTTTGTCTCAGTTCTAACCAATATACACGAGAGCATATACAACAAACATAACCAAATTCTAAGAAAAAAAGATCATTACCAATTTTGAGCCAATGTGACCAAGCAAGGATGGAAACAACTTCCTCTATAAGAGGGAATTTTAACCTTCCAAGAAATTTATAGGTGAAAATGATGTCCAGGTTAGGCTTGGTATCTTGCCATCCTAAATACACCTTAGCCCTTGCATTTTCCAAGCCTTTCCAACCCTGCAAAGCACTCTCCACCAAAATTAACTTTAGAAATTGTTGCAAGGCGAATGCCATGGGTAATAGCTTATCATTCATTATCATCACATGAGTGAGACATTGACTATGGAACAAACCAGATGCAAATGAACTCAACACCAATACCATAATCTGCATAGGATGATAAGCCATAAAGTCTCCCTCTTGTCGTAGCACATCACCATTAAAACATTCTCGGAGACATGGTGCCACGTCCCTTGGTTCATTGACCAGGTAGGATGGTGGCAGGTTGTGTTACCCCTTAGACCCCCTCCCCTTACCTTTCTCCTCGTAAGTCACCCCTTCCAAGATTTTTTAATATATATTTTAAATTAATTAGATTTATTAATTAAAATTACATATGAATAATAATAATTCATTTTAATTAAAATATTATATAATTATTAAATATATATTTATATAAATTAGATGTAATTTATAATTAAATATATAAATAAAATACGAGTTTTAAAAATTGATATAAATATTTTTGCTAGTTTAAAATTTGTTAATTATTTATATTTAAAATAATTTTAAATTAAATAAAATTAAAAATATTATTCGAGTACATAAAATGTAAATAAATTTTCTCATGGAAAAAAAAAACAGAAATTAAAAATCATAACCAAGAAGTTAAACTACCACCAAAAAGCAATACCTTCTACCATATAGGATTAGAATAAATTGCAACAAAAAAAAATCTCTTCTATCATATAAGATTAGAGTAAATTGCAACCAAAAACAGTGTCTTGTATTCTTTATAAGATTAAAGTTAAATACTATTAAAAAGAAATATCTCATATTTGAGAAATTAAATTATAATTAAAAATAATGTTTGAAAATTAAGATCAGATATTATTACAAATTACATAATTTCATTAAATATAGTTATATGAGAATGTTTTTAAGTTGATGCAAGAGCATCCAACTCCGAGGAGACAGAAGGTGGTTGACTGACTCATGGAGGGAACCAAGTTAACAAAACTTGTCATTCATTTTAAATTCTCTTTAATATTTTGTTTTATTTCCTAGAAGGTCATTTAGAGACCATGGTAATTGAAAACTGTATCTTGTTTTTAAGTTTAGAAATTAGTTAACCATAAATTAGTCTTTAGTACAAGAAACTGTTACACAGTTAGGATAAATTATGGTAAGCAGTTTAACTGAAAGTGGGAGCAATTACGCTACCCAGATGTAAAACAGAGAGCAAAGGACAAAAAAAAAAAGACTCTGTCTCCTGGAATGAAAAAAAGGACAGATACATTTCCTCTAAAAAGAAACAAAACTGTATTGTTTAAAGAACCACTGTCACATAAATATATTGTTATTGTTTCCTGTAATAACATTTACTGCAAGAGGGCTATAACAGGCATAGCTATAACAAGCATACTGTAAATTATTCGATTGATGTTATTTTGCTTAAGCAACCATTGTAGGTCTTGTACAACAAGCATGCGAATGTGAAACAAAATATTGAGCAAATACTGGAATTAACAGACAGCAAAGAGAAGGCGCTGCTACGGGGAGCCATCCCACGCAGAGAAGAGCAGACTAACGACAACCGATATCACATTAAACCAGGTACAAGCATATCAAACTTAAATGTTTTCCATAAGATTTATAAATGCTGGATATACAGTCTACAAGAGATTCATTTAATGAAACCCTTATAAACAAAACGCACCATAAGTCTCTGAACCTAGAACGCTCATTAAGCTACTGTTCCTTTATCATTAAAGTCATTGTAAGAAACAAGAAAAGCGATTAAACAAACCCACGGAACCAAAGAAACAAGATGGACCAGGTCGATTACAGGTCAAAAATGGCAGTCATTATATATATAACGGTCCTCAGGAAAAAGGAAACAATTAATACAGTTCGTTTACAAACCAGAAGCGTGAGCAATAGATACAGAAAAACCCACAGAGTGCGGGCACATTTAGAGAACGGAGCCGAGCTCATTAAATACAGAAATCTACATTTTGTTTACAAAAGCTAGCAAACAGAGCCGAACTGATTTCATACACAAACCCTCAGATTGTTCACAAATTTAACAAGCAGGCCCGAGTTGGACAAGACCCTACCCGTTACACCAAGTTGGAAGGGTTTTGGGCTGCATCCATAACGCACAGGGAGCACGAGCCACGGCGGCCAACCGCCCAAGCAACATGCACAAACATATGGACATGGGTCAGCGTTTGAGACAAGAGAAACGATAAGAAATATCTGTAAACGAACATACGCAACCGCATTGGATTTTTACCTGAGTTTGAAGAGAGGCATTGCAAACGACCGACGCCACAACCTGAAGAGCATAGGAGTGGATCTGTTAGACTTTGAAAGAGGTGGAGAAGCAGGGTTTAACATAGAACCCTAACTTACCTTGTAACCCGGATTGAGACGGCACGACTCGCTGGAGTTCGCACCGAGAGAACCCTGCCATAATTACCGAGGTGAGTTAATAGAGTGAGAATAAACTTTGTTGCAGCAGAAAATAACCAGAGAAACAGTAAGTTAATCGAGTTACAGAGTGAAGTAGTAACAGCTAGGCACCCTCACAATCATACCAACGAGCAGAAAGGTCGGAGGCATCAGAAGAACCAGCGCCGGAGTGAGGAGCAGAGGCGCCAAGAACCCCTCGCAGAGCAGAACTAAGAATTTTGCACAGTGAGAATGAAAAGGCAAGTGGACTAGGGTTAGTGACAAAAGGCGGGAGTAAGTCAAGGCCTGAACCGGCAGATGTGCGTTGATAACTTGTACCACAGGTAAACCATCTGAAATATCTCGAAGCTGTACAACCCCAAGTTAATTCGCATTTACATTCGTACGGTGAACACAGTGTCGACAGGTGGAAGAAGGGCTGGGCCATCAAAAGTGGTATCAAAGCTGGTTTGTTGAGTAGGAGCAAATGGAGGTTGACAGAAGAGGAAGAGGAAGAGGAAGGGGAAGAGCGGTCCGGAGGATAGCAGAAGAGGGACTTCGTGAGGAGATTCGTGTTTTGCGTGAAAGATTGACAATGGTGGAAGCTAGGGGAAGGAGAGACCCAGCAGATGATAGTGATGAAGAAGTGGCTGAACCAGAAGACAAGTTTGAAGGGGCGACACTGGAACTTCGATTATTAAAGTCAGTTTTGCTGTCCAGTCATAAGCCAAGGCATGAGCTACCCACTTATGACGGAAGTTTGTCTGCAGATGTGTTACTAGATTGGTTGAGCGAAGTAAATAAATATTTTGAGTTTGAGGAAACCAGTGAAGACAAACAAGTGAAGTTCGCCGCCACCAAGCTGAAAGGACATGCGTCCTTGTGGTGGGACAGCTTTCAGGCGGAGAGGAAGAGGCTACACAAACAACCTATAAAGAAGTGGGCCAGAATGGAGGCAAAACTGAGGGAAAAGTTTCTGCCGAAAGATTATCAGATCATGTTGTACAGACAGGTGCAGAACTTGAAACAAAGAGGGATGACTGTTAAGGAATTTACAGGGGAATTTTATAAGTTGAATTTGCGAGCAGGGTATGTGGAAGATACCCCAGAAAAAACAACCAGATTTGTGAATGGTTTGAGGGGGGAGATACTGGATGAAATCGGTATCCTCTCACCCCAAACGTTGGATGAAGCTTACTAGTTTGCACTGAAGGCAGAGGAGAAAATTAACCGGAAGCAAAATGCCAGGAGAGGAGGTGGAACTGGCAGGGGGAAAGGTAAGGTTTTTGGTAGAGGTAGAGGTACAGGTTCAAATGAAGAAGGCAACAGTTCCAAGTCTGTTGGCACAACAGAGAAGGACACTAGCACTAGAGAAGGACGACCAGCTCAGCGAGGGCGAGGAATTGGTCGGGGCAGGGGAACTGTCCAATGCTATCGTTGCCATAAGTTAGGACACAAGTCATATGACTGTCCTGAAGGTGAACCTGTAGGTGGAAGAGGAGCTTATGTTGCTCAGCCAGAGGATGCTGAAGCAACACCTCAGGAAGCAGAAAACGCACCAGAGACAGGTGAAGCTTTGGTGTTGAATAAGGTGCTGTTAAAACCAGCAAAAGAGGTTGCAGAACTGGATCAGCGAAAGGCTTTGTTCCGAACTGTCTGCAAGGCACGGGGTAAGTGCTGTAAACTGATCATTGACAGTGGGAGTACCGACAACTTAGTGGCTGTGGAGATGGTAGAAAAGCTGGGATTAAAAAAATTGAAGCACCCTACTCCCTACAAAGTGTCATGGCTGCAGAAAGGACATCAGCTGTTAGTTGACGAACAATGTGAGGTAGAATTTCAGATTCGTAGGTACAAGGATAAGATCCTTTGCGATGTCATGCCAATGGATGTCCGTCACCTACTGTTGGGACGACCTTGGCAGTTTGATCGAAGTGCAGTTCATGACAGAAAAACTAATTGCTATAAGTTTATTAAAGATGGGATCAAGCACACGCTTGTACCCATCAAGGAGGAAAATACAGTAGAAACCAGTGGGGTGAAGGCATTGCTGATGGGCGGAAAGGAATTTGTAAAACAGCTTGAGGACAGCGAAATAAATTTTGCTGTCATAAGAAGACCAAAGGTAGTAGTACTACATACACAGATATCAAATTTGCCCGAAGAAGTTCAGAAGTTGCTGCAAGACTTTGGGGACATTGTGGTGGATGACCTTCCAGATGAATTACCACCAAGGAGAGGTATTAGTCACTGTATTGACTTTATACCAGGGGCAAGCCTGCCAAATAAAGCAGCTTATCGTATGATTCCTAAAGACCATGAAGAAATCAGGAAACGGGTCCAGGAGTTATTGGACAAAGGTTTGATTCGAGAAAGCATGAGCCCCTGTGCAGTACCAACCATTTTGGCTCCAAAGAAAGGAGGAGAATGGCGAATGTGCATAGATTCCAGAGCTATTAACAAAATTACTGTTAGGTACAGGTTTCCCTTACCGAGAATGGATGATATGATGGACTGTTTGAGTGGGGCGGCTTATTTCTCGAAGATTGACTTGAAAAGTGGATATCACCAAATCCGAATTCGGGAAGGAGATGAGTGGAAGACAGCTTTCAAGACAAACGAAGGCTTATATGAGTGGCTGGTGATGCCATTTGGGTTGAGCAATGCTCCCAGTACGTTCATGCGTTTGATGAATGAAGTGCTGAAGGAGTTTATTGGAAAATCTGTGATAGTTTACTTGGACGACATCTTGATTTTTAGCAAAACTAAGGAAGAACATTTCAGGCATGTTCGAAATGTGTTGAGGAAGTTGCAGCAGAATAAATTGCTGATCAATTTGAAAAAGTGTACTTTTTTTCAGCGGGAGTTAATATATCTGGACTTTGTAATTGCAGAAAATGAGTTGAAAATGGACCCAGAAAAGGTGGCAGCTATAGTTAGCTGGCTTTCACCGGGAAGTTTATTTGAAGTCCGCAGTTTTCACGGATTAGCGAGTTTCTACAGGAAATTCATCAGGAATTTCAGTGAGATCTGCGCACCTATGCTAGATACGATAAAGAAGAAAAATCAGCCATTTCACTGGACTGAGGCAGCAGAAAGAGGTTTCCAGACTTTGAAGAAGAAGATTACTGAAAGGCCGATATTGAGATTGCCTGACTTTAACAAATCTTTTCAGGTTCGTTGTGATGCTAGTAATACAGCCATTGGGGCGGTATTAAGTCAGGAGGATAGACCAGTTGCATATTTCAGTGAAAAGCTGAACGAGAGTAGACAGAAATACTCAACCTATGACAAGGAATTCTATGCAATTGTTCACGCGTTAAAACATTGGAGGCACTATCTGTTGGGTAATGAGTTTGTTCTGTTTACAGATAACTCTGCGTTACAGTACATTATGCAGCAACATAAATTGAACAATAAGCATGCAGCATGGGTGGAATATTTACAGAATTTTACGTTTGTACTGAAACATATCAGTGGGCAAGCGAACAAGGTGGCAGATGCACTGACTAGAAGGATACTACTCTTGTAGGAAGGTACGATGCAGGGTCTAGGCTTTGAACACCTGAAAGAGCTGTATCCAACGGATGTTGATTTTAAGGAAGCCTATGAGGCTTGTCAAAACCCTCTGTTAAGGAACAGCAGTCTGTGGTTGGATTATAATTTACAGGAGGGATTGCTGTTTAAGGGCGGACAGCTTTGTATTCCCCACTGCTCTATGTGAGAAAACATAATTCAGGAGAAACATAGCGGGGGTTTGGCTGGACACTTCGGTGTAGATAAGACGGTAGCACAGGTACGACATTTTTATTTCTGGCCAAAATTACAGCAGGATGTACAAAGGTACGTGAGTAGGTGCAAGATTTGCCAACTGGCAAAGGGCCACAGTCAGAATACAGGTTTGTATTTACCATTACCCATTCCGAACCGACCATGGGACTCCGTCAGTTTAGATTTTGTTTTGGGTTTGCCTAAGACACAGCAAGGTTTCGATTCAGTAATGGTTGTGGTAGATCTATTTTCAAAGATGGCGCACTTTGTACCTTGCAGGAAGACCAGCGAAGCTACTTATGTAGCACATCTGTTTTTCAATGAGATTGTTTGACTACATGGACTTCCAAGGTCCATCATCTCCGACAGGGATGTGAAATTCACCGGTCATTTTTGGCGAACCCTGTGGAAAAAGTTGAACACTCAGTTACAGTTCAGTTCCGCTTATCACCCGCAGACCGATGGCCAAACGGAGGTTGTGAACCGGAGTTTGGGGAACTTACTTCGGAGCTTAACAGGTGAGAATTCCCGGACGTGGGACCGTGTACTAGCTCAGGCGGAATTTGCATACAACGACTCACCTAACCGCAGCACTGGTTACAGTCCGTTCCAGATTTTATACGGCATGCATCCCCGAGGCGTGCATGAGTTACGGGATTTGGGGAAGCTTGAAAAACGAAGTGCTGATGGTGAAGATTTCGCTCAAGCAATGAGTAATCTACATGAGCAGGTCAAGCTGAAATTAAAAGACAGCAGTCACAAATATAAGCAGTGGGCAGATACCAAGCGTCGGGAAGTGCAGTTCAACATTGGGGACGAAGTCCTTGTGTATTTACGTAAGGAGCGTTTTCCAAAATGGGGGTACCACAAACTAAAGTTCAAGAAGATTGGCCCCTGTAAAGTTATTCGAAAATTTTCTGCGAACGCCTATGAGTTACAGTTGCCACCCGGGATTGGTATTTCTCCCATTTTTAATGTGGCAGATCTGTTTCCCTATGTCGCAGATTCGGAAGACAATGCAGCAGCAGAGCCACCACGGGACACCAGTTGTGAGGAACATTCGTGGATGAGGCAGATGCCAATGGCACCACCCCTTGAGATCGAAGGGATTCTGGACACACAGGTAGCTAAGCGCACACGCAGGAATGAATATCTGCGGTATTTGGTCAAGTGGAAGAACCGTCCGATAGAGGACAGTTTGTGGCTGAACGCGACGCAGATACAGAAGGCAGGCTATTCTGTCGACGACCTCATGGAACGGAGCCATGACTTTTTGCCACCCCGGGAGCCTGATGCAGGAGCATCCAGCTCCGAGGAGACAGAAGGTGGTTGACTGACTCATGGAGGGAACCAAGTCAACAGAACTTGTCATTCGTTTTAAATTCTCTTTATTATTTTGTTTTATTTCCTAGAAGGTCATTTAGAGACCATGGTAATTGAAAACTGTATCTTGTTTTTAAGTCTAGAAATTAGTTAACCATAAATTAGTCTTTAGTACAAGAAACTGTTACACAGTTAGGATAAATTCTGGTAAGCAGTTTAACTGAAAGTGGGAGCAGTTACGCTACCCAGATGTAAAACAAAGAGAAAAAGACAAAGGAAAAAAAAAAGACTCTCTCTCCTGGAATGAAAAAAAGGACAGATACATTTCCTCTAAAAAGAAACAAAACTGTATTGTTTAAAGAACCATTGTCACATAAATATATTGTTACTGTTTCCTGTAGTAACATTTACTGCAAGAGGGCTATAACAAGCATAGCTATAACAGGCATACTGTAAATTATTCGATTGATGTTATTTTGCTTAAGCAACCATTGTAGGTCTTGTACAGCAAGCATGCGAATGTGAAACAAAATATTGAGCAAATACTGGAATTAACAGACAGCAAAGAGAAGGCGCTGCTACGGGGAGCCATCCCATGCAGAGAAGAGCAGACTAACGACAACCGATATCACATTAAACCAGGTACAAGCATATCAAAATTAAATGTTTTCCATAAGATTTATAAATGCTGGATATACAGTCTACAAGAGATTCATTTAATGAAACCCTTATAAACATAACGCACCATAAGTCTCTGAACCTAGAACGCTCATTAAGCTACTGTTCCTTTATCATTAAAGTCATTGTCAGAAACAAGAAAAGCGATTAAACAAACCCAGGGAACCACAGCAACAAGACGGACCAGGTCGATTACAGGTCAAAAACGACAGTCATTATATATATAACGGTCCTCAGGAAAAAGGAAACAATTAATATAGTTCGTTTACAAACCAGAAGCGTGAGCAATAGATACAGAAAAACCCACAGAGTGCGGGCACATTTAGCGAACGGAGCCGAGTTCATTAAATACAGAAATCTACAGATTGTTTACAAAAACTAGCAAACAGAGCCGAACTCATTTCATACACAAACCCTCAGATTGTTCACAAATTTAACAAGCAGGCCCGAGTTGGACAAGACCCTACCCGTTACACCAAGTTGGAAGGGGTTTTGGGCTGCATCCATAACGCACAGGGAACACGAGCCACGGCGGCCAACCGCCCAAGCAACCTGCACAAACATATGGACATGGGTCAGCGTTTGAGACAAGAGAAACGATAAGAAATATCTGTAAACGAACATAGGCAACCGCATTGGATTTTTACCTGAGTTTGAAGAGAGGCATTGCAAACGACCGACGCCACAACCTGAAGAGCAGAGGAGCGGATCTGTTAGACTCTGAAAGAGGTGGAGAAGCAGGGTTTAACATAGAACCCTAACTTACCTTGTAACCCGGATTGAGGCGGAACGACTCGCTGGAGTTCGAACCGAGATAACCCTGCCATAATTACCGAGGTGAGTTAATAGAGTGAGAATAAACTTTGTTGCAGCAAAAAATAACCAGAGAAACAGTAAGTTAATCGAGTTACAGAGTGAAGTAGTAACAGCTGGGCACCCTCACAATCATACCAACGAGCAGAGGAGCAGAAAGGTCGGAGGCACCAGAAGAACCAGCGCCGGAGTGAAGAGCAGAGGCGCCAAGAAATCCTCGCAGAGCAGAACTAAGAATTTTGCACAGTGAGAATGAAAAGGCAAGTGGACTAGGGTTAGTGACAAAAGGCGGGAGTAAGTCAAGGCCTGAACCGGCAGATGTGCGTTGATAACTTGTACCACAAGTAAACCATCTGAAATATCCCGTAGCTGTACAACCCCAAGTTAATTCGCATTTACATTCGTACAGTGAACACAGTGTCGACAGGTGGAAGAAGGGTTGGGCCATCAAAAGTGGTATCAGAGCTGGTTTGTTGAGTAGGAGCAAATGGAGGTTGACAGAAGAGGAAGAGGAAGAGGAAGGGGAAGGGGAAGAGCGGTCCGGAGGATAGCAGAAGAGGGACTTCGTGAGGAGATTCGCGTTTTGCGTGAAAGATTGACATTGGTGGAAGCTGGGGGAAGGAGAGACCCAGCAGATGATAGTGATGAAGAAGTGGCTGAACCAGAAGACGAGTTTGAAGGGGTGACACCGGAACTTCGATTATTAAAGTCAGTTTTGCTGTCCAATCATAAGCCAAGGCATGAGCTACCCACTTATGACGGAAGTTTGTCTGCAGATGTGTTACTAGATTGGTTGAGCGAAGTAAATAAATATTTTGAGTTTGAGGAAACCAGTGAAAACAAACAAGTGAAGTTCGCCGCCACCAAGCTGAAAGGACATGTGTCCTTGTGGTGGGACAGCATTCAGGCGGAGAGGAAGAGGCTACACAAACAACCTATAAAGAAGTGGGCCAGAATGGAGGCAAAGCTGAAAGAAAAGTTTCTGCCAAAGGATTACCAGATCATGTTGTATAGACATGTACAAAACTTGAAGCAAAGAGGAATGACTGTTAAGGAATTTACAGAGGAATTTTTTAAGTTGAATTTACGAGCAGGGTATGTGGAAGATACCCCAGAAAAAACAACCAGATTTGTGAATGGCTTGAGGGGGGAGATTCTGGATGAAATCGGTATCCTCTCACCTCAAACGTTGGATGAAGCCTACCAGTTTGCACTGAAGGCAGAGGAGAAAATTAACCGGAAGCAGAACGCCAAGAGAGGAGGTGGATCTGGTAGGGGAAAAGGCAAGGTTTTTGGGAGAGGTAGAAGTACAGGTTCAAATGAGGAGGGCAACAGTTCCAAGTCTGCTGGCACAACAAAGAAGGACAATAGCACTAGAGAAGGATGACCAGCTCAGCGAGGGCGAGGATTTGGTCGAGGCAGGGGAACTGTCCAGTGCTATCGTTGTCATAAATTGGGACACAAGTCTTATGACTGTCCTGAAGGTGAGCCAGCAGGTGGGAGAGGAACTTATGTTGCTCAGCCGGAGGATGTTGAGGAGACACCTCAAGAAGCAGAAAACACACTGGAGACAGGTGAAGCTTTGGTATTGAATAAAGTGCTGTTAAAACCAGCAAAAGAGGTTGCAGAACCGGATCAGCGAAAGGCTTTGTTCCGCACTGTCTGCAAATCACAGGGTAAGTGCTGTAAATTGATCATTGACAGTGGGAGTACCGACAATTTAGTAGCTGTGGAGATGGTAGAAAAGCTGGGATTGAAGAAACTGAAGCATCCTACTCCCTACAAAGTGTCATGGCTGCAGAAAGGACATCAACTGTTAGTTGATGAACAGTGTGAGGTGGAGTTTCAGATCGGTAAGTATAAGGACAAGATCCTTTGCGATGTCATGCCAATGGATGTCTGTCACCTACTGTTGGGACGACCTTGGCAGTTTGATAGAAGTGCAGTTCATGACGGAAAAACCAACTGCTATAAGTTTGTTAAAGATGGGATCAAGCATACGCTTGTACCCATCAAGGAGGAAAATACGACAGAAGCCAGTGGGGTGAAAGCACTACTGTTAGGCGGAAAGGAGTTTGTAAAACAGATTGAGGACAATGAAATAAATTTTGCTGTCATAAGGAGACCAAAGGCAGTGGTACTTCATACACAGATTTCAGATTTGCCCGAAGAAGTTTAGAAGTTGCTGCAGGACTTTAGAGACATTGTGGTAGATGATCTTCCAGATGAATTGCCACCAAGGAGAGGTATTAGTCACTGTATTGACTTTATACCAGGAACAAGCCTACCAAATAAAGCAACTTATCGCATGATTCCTAAAGACCATGAAGAAATCAGGAAACAGGTCCAGGAGTTATTGGACAAAGGCTTGATTCGAGAAAGCATGAGCCCATGTGCAGTACCAACCGTTTTGGCTCCAAAGAAAGGAGGAGAGTGGAGAATGTGTATAGATTCCAGGGCTATTAATAAAATTACTGTTAGGTACAGGTTCCCCTTACCGAGAATGGACGATATGATGGATAGTTTGAGTGGAGCGGCTTATTTTTCGAAGATTGACTTGAAAAGTGGATATCACCAGATTCGAATTCGGGAAGGAGATGAATGGAAGACAGCTTTCAAGATGAACGAAGGCTTATATGAGTGGCTGGTGATGCCATTTGGTTTGAGCAATGCTCCCAGCACGTTCATGCACCTGATGAATGAAGTGCTGAAGGAATTTAATGGTAAGTTCGTAATAGTTTACCTAGACGATATTTTGATTTTTAGCAAGACTAAAGAGGAACATTTCAGACATTTGCAGAGTGTATTGAGGAAGTTACAGCAGAACAAGCTGCTAATTAATCTGAAAAAGTGTACCTTTTTTCAGCGAGAATTAGTGTATCTGGGCTTTGTCATTGCAGAAAATGAACTAAAAATGGACCCAGAAAAGGTGACAGCTATAGTTAGCTGGCCTTCTCCGAGAAGTTTATTTGAAGTTCGAAGTTTCCACGGACTAGCCAGTTTTTACAGGAAGTTTATTAGAAATTTCAGTGAGATTTGCGCACCGATGTTAGATACGATCAAGAAGATGAATCAGCCATTTCATTGGATTGAAGCAGCGGAAAATAGTTTTCAGATTTTGAAAAACAAGATCATTGAAAGACCAATATTAAGGCTGCCTGATTTCAACAAACTTTTTCAAGTTCGTTGCGACGCCAGTGGTATAGCCATTGGGGCAGTCCTTAGTCAGGAGGACAGACCGGTTGCTTATTTCAGTGAAAAGTTAAACGAGAGCAGGCAAAAATACTCAACCTACGACAAGGAGTTTTACGCAATTGTGCAAGCTTTGAAACATTGGCGACATTATCTGTTAGGTAACGAGTTTGTTTTGTTTTCTGATAACTCTGCATTGCAGTACATTATGCAGCAGCATAAATTGAACCATAAGCATGCAGCTTGGGTTGAGTACTTGCAAAATTTTACATTTGTACTAAAACACATTAGTGGGCAATCAAATAAGGTGGCAGATGCACTGAGTAGAAGAACGTTGCTTCTACAGGAGAGCACGATGCAGATTTTAGGCTTTGAACATTTAAAAGAGCTGTATCCGACCGATACTGAGTTTAGGGAGGCCTATGAGGCTTGTCAAAACCCGCTGTTACGAAATAACAGCATGTGGTTAGACTATAATCTACAGGAAGGATTGCTGTTTAAGGGAGGACAGTTGTGTATTCCCAAATGTTCTATGCGGGAAAACATTATACAGGAAAAACACAGTGGGTGTCTGGCTGGACATTTCGGTATTGACAAAACGATTGCTTAAGTACAACATTTTTATTTCTGGCCAAAGTTGCAGCGGGATGTGCAGAGGTACGTGAGTAGGTGTAAAATTTGTCAACTGGCAACGGGTCACAGTCAGAACACTGGACTTTATATGCCATTACCCATCCCTAGCTGACCATGGGATTCAGTTAGTATGGATTTTGTACTGGGTTTGCTGAAGACGCAACGAGGTTTTGATTCAGTAATGGTTGTGGTAGACCGATTTTCAAAAATGGCACACTTTGTACCATGCAAGAAAACCAGCGATGCTACTTATATAGCACATCTTTTCTTTACTGAGGTCGTGCGGTTGCATGGACTTCCAAGATCCATTATCTTTGACAGAGATGTAAAGTTCACCGGTCATTTTTGGAGAACTCTGTGGAAAAATTTGAATACCCAGTTGCAGTTCAGCTTCGCTTATCATCCGCAGACGGATGGTCAGACGGAGGTAGTAAATCGAAGTCTGGGAAACTTATTTCGAAGTTTAACAGGTGAAAACTCCCGGACTTGGGACCGTGTACTTGCTCAGGCGGAATTTGCATACAATGATTCCCCTAATCTCAGCACAGGATACAGTCCGTTCCAGATTTTGTACGGCATGCATCCGCGAGGAGTGCATGAATTACGAGATTTGGGGAAACTTGAGAAACGAAGCGTTGATGGGGAAGATTTCGCCCAAGAAATGAGTAACTTACATGAACAGGTCAAACTGAAATTACAGGACAGCAGTCAGAGGTATAAACAGCGAGCTGATACAAAGCGTCGGGAAGTTCAGTTCAACATAGGAGATGAAGTCCTTGCGTACTGACGTAAGGAACGGTTTCCAAAACGAGAGTACATCAAGCTAAAATTTAAGAAAATCGGGCCCTGTAAAATCATTCGCAAATTTTCTGCAAACGCCTATGAACTATAGTTGCCACCAGGGATCGGTATTTCCCCTATTTTTAACGTGGCAGATCTGTTTCCTTATGTCACTGATTCAGCAGATAATACAACAACAAAGCCACCGCGGGACACCAATTGTGAAGGAGATTCATGGATGAGACAGATGCCAATGGCACCACCCCTTGAGATCGAAGGGATTCTAGACACATAGGTAGCTAACCGCACACGCAGGAAGAAGTATTTGAGGTATTTGGTCAAATGGAAGAACCGTCCGATAGAGGAAAGTTCGTGGCTTAACGCAACGCAGATACAGAAAGCAGGCTATTCTGTCGGCGACCTCATGGAACGGAGCCATGACTTTTTGCCACCCCGGGAGCCTGATGCAGGAGCATCTAGCTCCGAGGAGACAGAAGGTGGTTGACGGTCTCATGGAGAGACAAGAACAAACAATCATACATGCATAGCTGGATAGGTGTTAGGCTTGTCAGTTATTTTACTTTTCTTTTATTATTCGTTTTATTTTTCAGAAGGTCGTTAGGACCATGACAATTACAATTGTGAACTGTTTCTTTTTAATTAGGAATTAGTAACAGTAAAATAGGTTAACATTAAATTAGAATTTTTATGAATTGTGTTAGCTAGGAACAGTTAATGGTAACCAACAGCCTTGTAAAAGAAACTGGTGGACAGTTACCCAATTCGGTTGGGGCAGTTCAACCGGAACAACAGAACAGTTGTGCCTCCGAGAGATTAAAAGGAAAAAGAGAAACAGTGTAAAAGATTCCTCGAACAGAGAAACAAAATATACAGTCATTTGAAATAAAAACTTGTTTTTATTTATCTATTGAAACACCACTGTACAGATTAATTTCATGCATCGATATATGTATTCTATGTAACTAATTTACGTTGAAATAACAAAGACAACAAGTATTCACAGGAAGAGCAGGGCGCTGCCACAAATATCATTTCCAGACAAAGGGGAATGAGTAATTGTGAACGCAGGCCACCCATCAGGTAATCCATACAAACCCTCACATTATTTATGATAAAAGCAAATGCTGGAATGAACCCAAAATAAAATCGTATCATTTCATTAACTGTTACAAACAAAGTATACCACAGTCCAGAGGATCTCACGCTCCATAAAAAAAAGGCTCATTCAAAACAGAGCCTCGAAACAGAGTTTTTGAACAAACAAACGATACAACCAGACATAGCTAAAATAGCTACCACAGCGAGGAAGCACCGAACAGAACCGGTGTGAACAAGGGTTACAAATAATCAAGCATCAACATTACAGGACGAGGGTTCGAAATAACCAAATATACATCTTACAGAACAAGGGTTTCAAACAACCAAGTATTAGTATTCCAGAACGAGAACTTCGATAACGAAAGACCAACGTTCAGGACCATAGGAGAGTTACACAGTCGAGAATACCACCTATTTCACCACTCAAGCGACAGACTAATAAAAAAACTGAAGTCTCAGAACCTCTACAAATTACAGTCAAGCTAATATGGAAAGACCCTACCCGTAGAAAAGGGCTAGGAGAGTTCGAACAATTGCCAGAGACCGCAGAGAGTGTCAAGCCACGGAGACCAGCTACCTCGAGCAACCTGCAAACGGAATGGGGGCAAATTAATACTATTTACAGTCACAAAACAACCAATAAAGCCAACAAACGAACGAGTTCTGAAATGCAGAACCTCACCTGGAGTTGAGGAGGCAGCATCGAAAAACAAAATAATCACTATACCCCTGAAAGACCAGGAGCGAGGGCGTTAGGGTCAGAAGGATAAGTGGCAAATAAGTTTAGCAAAGAACCACAATTTACCTTAGTAGCAGAGCTGAAGCGCAGGAGACTAGTAGGGACCCTGTCACGAAACAAACTCACCAATTAATCAACAAGAAGCAACATTAAAATGACAGAGTCTACCAAATAAATAGCAAGCCGAAAGATTATTACTGTGCGAGCGGATGATGCCTCTATAGTTCATTGTAACCCTAACTCTAGAGCGGCAGAGAATCAAAAATATCCATAGAACTAGTGTTGGAACCAGAACGGCGGAGGCGTGAAAAACCCCACAGAGCGGAGCCAAAGTTCGGCACTGTGAAAAAGTGAAAATGGCAATCGAGCGGGTCAGGGGTTGACAAAAGGCGAATGACCATATGAGGGAAACCGGTAGGTGGAAACCCTAACCGGTGCTACCAGTAAATACCCCAAGAAAATATCAGGAGAACGTACCCAGCATTAAAGTCAAACGGCTGACATATTAAAGGCGCCAAGTCTTGTCACTTAAGGTTGCATTGGGAAAGGTGGGAAGCCATCAAGAATTCTAGAGAATTTTCTTCTTTCTTTTCCAAATCTGCTACAAGAACAGGAGACATAAGAGCTAAAATAAATGTTTTATTTGAAAATTTTAAAGTTGATTTTATTAGCTCTTTAAATTCAAAATTGGATGTTTTGTAGGTTCATAAAAATCAAGAAATTGAAGAAGTGTTTTTCCCTCATTACCGCAAGGAGCATCCCATAGATAGTTGTTCTTCCTTATCTAGGATGGAGGTAGCATATCAAAGAGATGACGAAACTGCAACAAGGTCAAAACCATGGAAATCATGGCCTACAGGTATGGTTCAAAACACCTCCTCTCCATCTTCTTACTTGCATAATCCATTATGGAATACTCATGTGTTAGGGCAGTCATATCAATCTCAATGTAACCCCCACAAATCTTGTCTACAAGTTTGGCATGGTTCATCTTATGATTGCATGACTACTCTCCCTCATCTTGCAGCACAAACACATCCTCCATATTCTCCACCAGCTCTTCCACAACATCTTGCTTGCCTATCAAATTCATCCACTCAACCCAATCAACTACATCATCAAAATGCTCCATTCCGTACACAATTTCTTGCTCAACTCATTCCACAGTCTCACCATAATAAACCAGTACAACATGCTTACAGCGTTGAACTGCAAAATTTACTCACCCTTCCCACATATTCTATCTCACATGCACCATTGGAGAAAACTCATATTGATATTCAGAATGTTTCAAATCCAAAAATTGTAGAGGTTATGGAAAAAAATGAGGTTTTTTTTAGTTTGCTTTAACAAGCTGTTTTAAAAGCTCAAGAACTTCATGATATGATGGCTACGGGAAATCAAGAAAGTAAATGATATATTAAAGATTGGTTTCATTCCATCATTTGTTTGCAACATCACTCCATACTTAACAATTTTTGACACCATCTTTTCAAGGGAAGTTGGCTTCTCATACTCTAATATTTATTAATATGCATTTTTCAAATTTGGGTATGTGCATACTTGAAGCCTTATTTCGAAAATGGCTCCACTGGAAGTATTCTTATACATAATAATATTCATTTTTCAAAGTAGAATAGGTTAGTGTAAAAAAATAAAAATAAATAAATAAATAAGGACATAAATAAATACATTTTGTTTTTATGTAAAAATAGTTGTTTTTGTTGCAACACGCCGTGGAAATCAACATTGGTGATAAATGTTTTAATTCATTTGTGTATGTAGATGAATTATAATGGAAATAACAGTTTTACAAACACTCATATTCATTTTTATCACCAATTTGGAAAAAATTCTTGAATATCATATTTTTTAGCTTGTGGGCGTGATGAAATTTCTGAAAACACAGTCAAGATAGTCATGTTTTGAAGGACCAAAAGGGAATATTTTTAAAACTTGTTTCTATCCTAAGTATCCCTTGATTTCTCCTTTCTAACCCAATTTGAATTTGAAACGAAAAAGTTATAACCAAAACATTGACAGGGTGTCTAGTAGGTAGCTTAGGAACAAAGTTAGGACAATCAGTTTTTGGAGGCCTAAATGACTATATTTTTAAAAACTATTTCTATCCTAAGTAAACCTTTATGTCTAATTTCCAATCCAATTTTAATTACTCAATTTGAATTTGAACGAAAAAGTTATAACCAAAACATTGACAGGATGTCTAGTACGCAGCTCAGGAACAAAGTTGGGATAGTTAGTTTTTGGAGGCCTAAATGACTATATTTTGAAAACATGTTTCTACAGTATATTCCCCTATGAATATAATTTACAAGGAAATTTGAATCACTCATTTTTGATATCGTATGAGAATGTTATAACCAAAATACTGACTGTTTATTGTAAATCAACACTCTTAAAACTCTGTTTTTCTGGTTGTTCACTTGTGTATTTGACCCATCAATTATTCTTGTTTTCAAAACCTATTTCGATTGGAGATAAATAAATGAATCTAATTTCATTTCCAATTTGAATCATTCAAATTAGTCATCAAACGAAAAATCTATGCTTCAAATATCCACTGTTGTTCTAAGTGGGGAAATCGAAAATGACTCTATTATGCAGGTTGTTCTAAGTAAAACTGACATATCATATCATTGAATTTTTAAAACCTGTTTTTATTGGTCATATATCTTTAAAGTAGCTCTCATTTGTCTTTGGAATCACTGAAATCAGATAAGAAACAAAGGATTTGTGATCAAAACACTGTTGGTTAGTATGGTTGACCACTGCTCTCCCACAAGTGACAAATAAATTTTACTTTGCTATTTTTTTCCGTGGATTTGTTTTATAGAGTAACTACTTGTTAGTTTTTTGCATAATTCTTGGATTAGGGGAGCCCAATCACCTATCTTTCTCCATGATTTAATGTTTTATTGCAGGTAGACACTCGTTTTTTGCAGGTCTCAAGAGAATAAAGAAGGTCAATTTACGGACGAGTGATTCTTGAAATAAATTTTAATGAAACAAGGGCATTTCATCCAATTCATTACCTAACGGATTCATAACAGAAGAAATGGAGAATTGATTTCCACTCGAAGATTCATGTCACTGTTGCCAAAACATTTTTCCAAGAGATCATTTTTTTCCATTGACAGATTGATATTCCCTTAGAAAACAACATCTTAGTTGTTGTAGCTTAATTTATCTATTTATATACTGTTTCTAAATAAAGTGTTTTTTTTTTTTTTTTCTCTGATTTCTCTTATGTTTTTGTGTTTCAGGTGTTGCTTACTTCAAATTGTAGTTTCCGCTCCATTGGCGATTGAACGATGAGGACCCCACCATGCAAATTCTCGTTGCAGAAGGCCACTCTTCAACAACACTAGTCTCGTAAAGAATTTATTTTTGAAACTTGTACATACAATTGTTTTTCTTTTCTTTTTTTCTATTTGATTGTATTTTCTTAGCGCAGTAGAGATGATTGTTTGTCATTTTTTTCCTATTTTTATTTATTATTCCCTATAAGGAACAACACTTTTTTGTGTGTATTTTTTGTTGTTCCCTATAGGGAACAACTGTTGTTCCCTATAAGGAACAACACTTTTTTGTGTGTATTTTTTGTTGTTCTCTATAGGGAACAACACTTTTTTTGAGTGTATTTTTGTTGTTGTTCCCTATAGGGAACAACTGCTGGGAACAACACTTTTTTTGCGTGTATTTTTTTGTTGTTCCTTACAGGGAACAATTGTTGTTCCCTACAGGGAACAGTTGCTATTCCCTATAGGGAAGTTGCTATTCCCTATAGAGAACAACACTTTTTCATGTGCGTTTTTTTTGCTGTTCCCTACAGGGAATAGTTGTTGTTCCCTATAGGGAACAACACTTTTCGTGTGCATTTTTTGTTGTTCCCTATAGAGAACAACACTTTTACGCGTGCTTTTTTTGCTGTTCCCTACAAGGAACAACTGTTGTTCCCTATAGGGAACAACACTTTTTTGTGTGCATTTTTTTGCTGTTCCCTATAGGGGACACCACTTTTTCGCATGCATTTTTTTATGTTCCCTACAAGGAATAGTTTTTGTTCCCTACAGGGAACAACACTTTTTCGTGTGCATTTTTTTGCTGTTTCCTATAGGGAACAACACTTTTTTGTGTGCATTTTTTGTTGTTCCCTATAGGGAACAACACTTTTTGGCATGCACTTTCTTTGCTGTTCCTTACAAGGAACAACACTTTTTCGAGTGTTTTTGCTGTTCCTTCAAGGGAACAACACTTTGGGAGTATTTTCGAGAACAACTCTTCCTTCTTCTTGTGGAATTATTTCTAGTTCATCTCAACCACATTTTACTGATTCCCTTTCATGGCATGAAGTACACTACTTTTATGAGGACAAGAATTATGGATTCTATTGAAGCAAATTAATATCATTCACGTTATGATCTTTAACAAGACAACTCCTTGATGATAGATTCTTTTCAAAAGGGACATAATTATTTATATACTACTTTACTCATTGTTTTCTATTGTACATGATACTGATTGATCATCTTAATACCATGCTGGTTCCATTATTCTTGGTTATAATCTTCTCTATCTGTAATAAATGAGATTATGGGAATATTTTTTTCTATTGACATGTTCAACTTCTTCACCATCCCTACTCTTAAGGAGTACTGAGCCTCCATCTATTTATCATAAAAATGTGTAATAACAACAAAATTTTTCATACGGATAGAGGATAGGGGGTCCCATTACGAGTCAGCCTACCATGTTCATAAGGTTGTAACGAAGTGGCATTCCCATTATGGCCACCACACCAAGGTTATGATCCATTGAATAGCCAAATTATCCTTGGAACAGGAGGTCTCATCACAAGCCGGTCTGATCACTTTTGCTACATCCCAGTGAATGGCAGTGTGGTTATTTGGTTACCACGCCAGCACACTGATCTCTTCTGTAGAACAACACTGGAACTCTCCATTTATAAATTGAGGATCCTGGCTCATACGGGTTAAAAAGCAACCCTGCTGAGACTATGGACGCCTACTGGTAGTAGAGGCTCTACTTATGGTATTGAAGTTATATCTTATCGTCAATTATTACTATAATGCCCTTTTCTTATTTCTCTCTTTTTATCAGAGAAGTTATTTCCTTAATTTTTCCCTGTTTTGAACCTTTACGCATGAGAAATTATTTTCTGATCAATCCCATCATTTTCGGCTAGAATACTGTCAGCAAAGCATCTTTTTGGCATATTGTTGTCCTTTTCTTTTTTCGCATAACTTATCATCAATCCAAAGCGTCCTATCTCTTATTCATAACTATTTTTACACACTCTGCTCTCATTATAACCATACCTCTTGTCGTCCTACCATTGATATGTGTACTTTGCTTCATTTACTACCGTATTGTTCATTCCCTTGTCTTGTCGTCAACACAACACCTTTCATATGCTTTATGGTCACGGAATCCCTTTTCCAATTGAAGGGGGGAATGTATGCATTATGGGATAGCATGCATTGAAATTCTTACATGCATCTTATCTATTGCTATTCAAAACTAACACAGTGGATTCAAGAAAATTGCATGCCGAATAGTGAATTGTTTACAGGAGAACAACAAGTATGGGCAGAATTCTATTCGCAGCATGACCACACTATTGCAACTAACAAAAGAGGCTCAAGAAACTTGCCAACGCAAACAATTTTTCAGACATGATGTGTTTGCCTGGATTCTACCTTTTGCATCACTTTCAATATTTGCTCAGCGTACATCAGCTTCAACAAATGCTAGTCCATACATGTCATTCCACATTTTTCTTTTCGGAGGTAAAACTTGAGGTAAAATAGCATAATTTTCTAATTTATTATGAATTTAGGAGAATTTTATGAAAATGCATTGAGCATTATTTACCATCATTCATTCCACATCTTTACCACTTCCCATTTTTCAAAGACATAGATTCTTTCAGTTTGGGGGAGTGTTCCTTTCATTTATTTATTTAATATGACCATGCCATTCATATTATTTATCATCCATTGATATTCTTATTCATTCTCAACACCTTCCTTATTCCATGTTGTTTTACACTAAGTATAGAATTTAACAAATGGTAGTGGCGACCTCAATTTGATTTCTAGCATTGCGTGATGGCATGCTAATTCTCCAGTTTAGGGGAGGAATTGCTATACATGATGAATGTTTTCTACTTTCTTTCTCATTTAAAGCATACAATTTCATTTTTATATAGTGCAGAAATTGATTTGCATATATCTTTAAAACTATGAACTGAATTCTTGTGATTTCTGGATAACAAAGAGGTACCATTAAAATACACAAACCCAGATAATTTCAAATTAAATTAGTTCATAAAATTTCAGATATCATGCATTGTCACCTACAACCATTTTTCTTATATTTTATGATCTGTGCATCAAATCAATCTGATTTTCGGATCATAGAAGAATTAATATAGTAGAAATCTACTTGCAAAATTTCAACAAAATCTGGTTTGTAGTTTTTGAGAAATTGGTTAATGGAGTTTGTTGTTACTTATATCATATTTTGCTGCAACTTCATATGCATATAGTTGAATGTTAATGTAAAAATTGTTACGCCTTCATCAAGATTGCTAAAATTGAATATTCATTATTTGAGGAAGAAGTCATTTGTTCCATCCATTTCATGAGTTGGGATGAACATTTTTTATATAGCTTGGTTAATATGGAGGCTTTGGGTTGCATGAAAACATGCAATATATTCCGTTTGGGGGTATGTTGGGCTGCTAGTTTGTCACTATTATTATCACTCTGTAACGCCTATTTTATCCATTTTTACCATTCTTTATCACGTCATTTATCATGATTTATCATATAATTCTATTTTATAATTATTTATGCTCTTATGGATAAATATTATTTCTGCTCCTTTATTTTTAATAAATTGATGATTATTATGCATGATTTTACCAATGATGGTTTATTAATAAATTTGTTGTAACATCAGTGACCATTTTAGCCTCCAATATATTTTCCATATTGCAGATTTGATCTCAAGCTCATCATTAAATGCACCAACTGAGAAATTCGCTAGAATAAGACGTGAAAGTTTTGTATTGGACATTTCGGGCAAATGGAGAAGAATCTGGAAAATCTGAAACATGGGTTTTGTTCAGAACAGACCAAATTAGTTTTGTAATGAACAATTTTCCCAAATTTGGTCTGTATTAAGAGAAACGAAAGGTTTTTTGAAGACATTTTTCTTAGATTCGCTGTTGCAGCTGGTTTCCAAATTATCCCAGTTGCAATACCAAATTCGACATGTTCCTGTTGAATGCTGATGGAAAGATATTTTAGATATTTTCTTGCTGATCAATTTATTGTGAGCAATCCAATTTTGTAATGGGAATCATATTGTAATTATCTTAGTTGTAACTTCTATTTTCTCTCTGTGTATTTAAATCAGAACAGAGATCAAAGAGGGGAGAGATTATTATAGGGATTATTAGAGATAGGATAGGATAGGAGGAAAGGGGATGGATCAATCCTTGTTATTTCAAACTGTAATTTTAATTTACAGACTTGTGTTGTTAAGAGAATGTGATCATATTGCAATGTCACTCAAGTTCAATGATTAATATATAATTTGAGGTTGTTGTTCATTCGCCTTCTCTGAAATAGCTCAGTAGTGTTCGCTGGCGGCTAAGGGCTCGACCTCTGGTGGATTAAACTGCTTCTCTGTATTATATCTTTTTGATTTCAACAAGTTTGATTAATTTATTAATTTTCCCATCTTATGCGCTTTTTACTGTTTTTCTGAATTGAAGGAATATCTTTGCTTTATGTGATTTACAACACTGTCATTTGATTCAGTTTACATTCATTGCAGATTAAGCTACTTAGCTAATCATTCAGATTGATTTAATCAACTGTAAAGAGTTTGGTTATTGCTATTGAACTCTCAGATTGATATCATTTCCATCTGGATTGCTTCGTAGAGATTGAGTAGGGTTTAGGTTGAATCAACCAAGAAGAGATGAGTTATTGCTACTATGTTCTCGACTGATGTTGTTGTTATTTGAATTGCTTGTGTAAGATTTGATTTCAGTAGAGGATTGAGGTTTGAAGCTTAGATGTCATATTTCCTTTAATAATTGCAATTTGAGTTTATTAGATGCATCTATTTACTCTTGTATCAAAGATCTATACTACATTTTAAGAAACATTACTCTCCGGATTTATAGCTTGCAGATATTGTGTACACTCTTGAAACAAAAATACTTACTCAGGTTGATAATAAATGTGAGGCAACTAGGAGTTTTAAAAGACACCTTTTAACACCCAACAGAGTACAGGGACATCCACTTCACCCATAGGGGTACCCCTACACTGTCAGGTCAAACATTCGATCAATATGACCCTGAGCGTGTCAATGCCTAACAGACCGATCTACCAATTCTCTATTATGGAGAATGATGAAATCAAGAGGTAGATTCAGGAGTTGTTGCAGAAAGGACACATCAATCCAAGTTCATGACCCTATGGGAGCCTGATCGTGTTGGTATGTAAGAAGGATGGAACCCGGAGGCTTTGTATTGACTATCAGGTGTTGAATAATATCACTGTTCGAAATAGGTATCTAATCCCATGGATTGATGACCTTATTGTAACTGCTCTTTTAAAATTTCCATGTAAAAATATATAAATACCATGGATGATGGGACATGTATTCCATGCTAAATGGTGGGTAGGACATCCTAGTGGGTGTTCATTTGGTTGTTTATGGTTAAGGAAATTGGCAAAGGCAATGGCTAAGGCATTAAAGAGGCAAAAAGGTATTTTGGCACATTTATTTATGAAAATAATGGAAATTAGGAGAAAAGGAAGGTGAAAGGTCACATTTTGCATGTGAGGAGGAAATTGAAGGAAAATAATGGAAAATGAAGAAAATAGAGGCCTCATTAATTAAAAGGCTTATGAGGATCAACGGGAAAGAGTTGGTCAGTTTAGCTTTGGAGCTCTCTCATTATTCTCTCTCTCTCTCATACTCTTGGAGACTTAGATTTTTCTTGGAACACTCTTGGAGGGTGTGGCATACTTGGATTCTTGGAGAAAGACGGTAAAGGAACAACAAGAAAGAGCAAGAAGGCATCGACATCATCAACTACATCAGATTTTCTTGCAAGTATCGAGTTGCATGTATGATTTATTCACCAGTTTTAGCATGCATGACACATGCATGTGGTTTCTTGGTTGTGATCTATCATTGGCATGGAGGATTTCCTGGATCAATAGTGGATTGCCTAGCCTTTCCATTTCCTGGATAGCCATGGTGATTGTGGGTTTACTTTCATTGCTTTGTTTTTGTTAGTTCTCATGTTTCCTTAGCTTGGGTGGAGTTATTAGTCCTAGAAGCCCTCGTTGAACAAATGCTCCGGAAGCCCATAACAACTTGGGTTGAGTTACTAGTCCTGGAAGCCCTGGTTGAACAAATGCTCTAGAAGTCCTATAACAGCTTAGGTTGAGTTATTAGTCCTGGAAGCTTTGGTTGGACAAAATCTTTGGAAGCCCTTGGTGGGTTGAGTTATTAGTCTTGGAATCCTTGGTTGGACAAATTTTCTGGAAGCCTTGTATAAGTTGTGGGTTGAGATATTACTTCTGGAAGCCTTGTTTGGACAAATGCTCTGGAATCCCTGTATAAGCTGTGGGTTGAGTTACTAGTTTTGAAAGCCTTGGTTCGAAAAAAATCTGGAAGCCATGGAAGGCTTGGATGGAGACCAATTTGATGATGGTTATTGGTGATGTTCGACTGTGAGGTGGAATCACTGTTTGATGGGTTGAGGTGGGTGGCCTCTGGAAATGAGTTTTTTGATTGATGTTTTCTCTGAGATCCCACATTCGTGCTTGGAATATGGCACAGGGGTGATTGGATGAAGAAAGGCTTGGTTCAACCAATCTATGGTTGGGTGGAACGTGGTAGTCCCATCACTGGTTGGTTCATTGCATTTATTAATGAAAAATTCATTCCCTCGATTTTCATGTGCAAATGTACTGATGTATATGGATTTTTGTTCCTATTATTTTGTTTATATGCACATTTACCCGAGAGGGTGTTATAGAGTGGTATCAAAGCATGGTTCAAACACTTGGACTAGATGGGCTTTATCATAGGTAAAATGAAGAACAAAGGTTAAATTTTAGACTTTTCTGTCATATTTGTTATAACTTTTCTTCTCTGGCATAGTAGAACTTGAAAATTTATCAATATTGAAGGTAAATCCCACTAATAATGTGGTAAACATTTCCAACATTTTTTCACAATAATTCAGGAAATATGATCTAAGGAACCTTTCTGAATCCACCTTTAAACAGGCCATGTTGGAATTTCTGAAATTACTCATCTTCTATAGGTTTTTAGAAGCTGAAAAATGTCCACATTTAGGGGACATACCAATGATTATGTGGTAGAAATTTCAGATATTGGGTCGCAATATTTTAGGAGATATGACTACAGGGAGTCAAACCTTCTGAATGCTCCTAAAACTAGGCCTCAAACAGGTCACACTAACATTTGTGTTATAAATTTTCTTTTCGGCACTCTCAGGAGCTAAAATTTTTTCCACAATGAGGGGAAATTTTACTGATATTGTGATAAAAATTTTGGACATTTATTCACTAAACTTTAGGAGATATGACCATTGGAATTCGAGTTTTCTGGATACTCCTAGAATTGTGCACCAAATATGATTGTGTTGGTATTTTTTTTATAACTGTTCATCTATAAAATCTCAGAAGTTGAAACTTGAACCATAGTGAGGGAAAATACCACTGATCATATGATTTAGTTTTCATAACTTGTACTACTACAGTTTAGGATATATGCATGGAATCATTCGCTATATTAGTTTTCATGCAAAGTGTTTGATGAAATGCTTAAATGGTTCAATGATTAATTGCATACAAACTGTTAGATAAAATGCCACAGTGAGTATGTTGTTTGTGGTTGGGGATAGTCTTGATGTGTAATAGTATTGCCTAATTGATATATTCTTACTTGTATGCAAATAGTTTGCTATATTATTTTTCATGTAAAGTGTTTGAAGAAATGCTTACATGCAAATGTAATAGTATAGTAGTTGTTTGAAGAAAAATGTAAAAGTATGGTAATTGTTTGAAGAAAATGTTTTTTATTTATTTTTTGGTATAGTATTGTAGTATGATAATATGGATGTAGTTGATCTATGCCTATTTGCATGCAAAGAATTTGAAGAGTTGCATGTAGGGAATTTGAAAGGTTGCATGTAAGGAATTTGAAAAGTTGCATGTAAGGAAATAGAAAAGTGGCATGTTTTTAGTTATTATGTTTGTTACACTAAAATTTGTCACCATGACTATTTGCAGTTAGTATGGCTCCATCAACAGTCATGCTATCCTCCTTGGCAAGCCTTATACCTCTGCTCTCCATGTCAAACTTCAGAAAAGAGAGAAAGTCATCAAAAAACATGTTTATCTCTGGGTACGCAGGGTTCTCTCTACCTTGCCTGTGTGTACGCATCCCAAGCTCATTGTACCTGCCTACTTGTACGCTCTGTAAGTCAAGGGACGGGTGCGTACTCCTGTAAAGGTCAAAAGGCGTGAGTTTCATCTTAAAAAAGTTACTTGTGGTCACTTCTAGGGCATTCTAGAAGATTGTTTGACGTGTATTTAGCGCCTCCAGATGGTTCATGCATCCCTATGAAAGAGGAACTTATCCC
>APFE031700821.1:10522-22512 GCA_000404065.3 Pinus taeda | reverse complement strand
CATGATCCATATGTCTAAAAATAGACATAGTCTAAAAATAGACTTTGCGCCAAAAATAGCCCGCGGGCCCACTTAGTGGGTGACTTATTTTAACTAAGCTCCATCATCTTGTTGCATTTTCAACATTTCCATAAATGGACATTGGAGATCGAGCTATTACAGTAGCTTCCTCCTTCTACCTTAGTGTGGACCATGGATAGTAAGGGGGTATGCTTATAGGTTTTTAGTATTGGTGAATGTTGATTTCAAATTAATAGACATGATGTCTTGATTTTTGGAACATGTAACTGATTGTGTATGAATTATATGTCGCTTGCATGTTGATTTCATGATACCTATTTACATCCTTGTATGTTAGGCTACATTTTTGAATATTTTGATTACATGTATCAGTCTTGTAGGTTGATTACAAGAATTGATCGTTTATGTTCAACTACATGCATTTATGCATAGGTGTAGTGTTATCGGGAAAACTAGTGTCCATTCAGAGCTGCTAGTCCCACTAAGAAAGGTAGCTATCTTAGAAACAAACAAACTAAAGTTACTTGCATTTTCCTTTATGAGATATTAATGAGAGAGAAGCAGAGAGTACCAACCTCAGTCTTTCGCTTGTCTCCTTGCTTGTTTCCTCCCTCCTTTGACAGAGCTTCACCACTCCTTCCTCACTTGTTTCGCTTCAAAGAAAACCTGTAGAGTTAAAGAAGCATAATACCATCAAAGCATAGAGATCTGTAACCATAAAAAATACAGGATCAGATGTATATTAACCATACAAATGCATACATAAATACAAGATTCAGAGATATTCAAGTATCTGGAGGAAAACTCAAATAGCTTTATTGATAGAAGTAGTAGAAAAGAGGATTACAACCAAGCTATCTAATTCAGTGCCATCCTCCCAGCATGAAATCCCTTTTCACCTCATGAAAAGCTAGATTACCCAACAATACAATGTTGCACAGAGAAACCAATAGCACTTCCTTACAAAATACAAAATTCCAGCCTCTAGATCTCTGGAATGAGGGATCCATATATAGATATTTGCAAGTGGGTGAGTCAGCTTCTGGGATTTTTATTAGTGTCATTTCACTGATAGTTCTTGGTTCCACTTGGAGATTTCATGATCTCTTACTCATCCCTAGGTGAATTTAGAGAGGCAAGTGTCAAATGGGCAGTTTCTAGAAGATTCTCTGGGTTTCCACCTAGCAAATTGCCTCTGCCATTTGTCTACTCTCACCCATCGCACCCTACAGAAGGGCTTTTCAGTATGCATCGCACCCCCTGTGTGTAATATGTGAGATGCATCACACCCTAACCATGGAGCAGGTGAGATGGTCCAGTTTTGACCAGTTCTGAGCAGTTTTTCAGGGAGAACTTCTGGGAAATGATGTAATCAGTTGACCTTGTTCCTTTAGGGTATGAAACAACACTTTTAGGGGTTTAGAAGCCCATGGTTTATGGACATATGTGATTTGGGTTATAGTGCCCAAATATGTCTATAACAGTTGCCCCCTAAAGCATGAGGTCATAAATCTTTTGATGTCGGGTGAAATGCTATATCATGAAGATCTGAGGTTTTTCGAACTGGAAGGTGACCTGTAATAAGATACATTACAATACACTATCTTCATAATATTTTCATGATCTAGATAAGGTGGGAATTCCCATGCTCAACTTTATAAATTCATTTTCATGTACATAGGATAGGCAACTGTCTGTGTGGCAGACTGATGATTCTAGTAGATCCATCATCCCTTAGCTTGGATGATTATCTGTGCAGCTATGATGTACATTTGATGTCTTTATTTTCCTGAATATATCACAGCCTGGATGGATGAAACTAGATCCGGGGTCTTCAAACTTGTTTCATCTTCACCCGAAGTACAAGTCGATCCATGTGAAAAGGTGTTCTGATGTCGAACAATGGAAAGACATGCCTGATTACCAACCAATGATGTAAGCTGTTAATAGCGCGAGAGGAATCATCAATAATGATAATGACCCTCAAGGTACTGCAGTACAATTCACGTGGTGTGAATACATGAGTCGATGTCGAACACCATGCAAAATCTTTCAGTCGAAGGCCCATTGATGTAAACCTGTTGCTGGAAGTGAGAAACTTGCCATTAAGGCATGCAAGCTTCAAAGTACTGAAAGGGTTGTTCCTAAGTCAACTTCTTGGATAATGAGCTAATGTCGAAAAGAAGTGACCCATCATAGGAGGTTCTTAATGAATCCCACATCTATGACATGAACGGAGCAAATGATTTTGTGGAGGTGAAAACGATCTGATGATACAAGGTTCAGGGTGGCGGTCATGAAATAATGAAGCGTGAAGGTATTACAACAGATGAGATGTTAGCTGGGTTGGTGAATTCTCTGAGTGACTTCTCTTGAACATATCTTTGACACTAAAATGGATTGGTAGTGTAAACCCCAACAATGGATGGTACGGAGGACTAATGGTGATGTGACCGGTGAACGGAATAACCCAACCCGACTCAATCATGGTGATGGAGTGAAAGTGTCATGTTCAAGAGCGACCTACTACCAATGAAGTTCTTCAAGTTTTATTCCCAATTTTTCCCCAGTCATTGTTGACTATTACCTCTTTATTTTTGTCAAGCTTGAGGAGGATAACATATTCTTGTTCTATAATTTTCCCTTTGGGCAACCTGTCGCTATGTTTTAGCGAGCCTACTGATAGTGAAACTCTCTCTTGTCCTTTTCAATCCTTTTCAATTTTAGAGAGTCTGAAAAGAGACAGAAAGGAAACTCTAGTAATCCTTTTTCGTAGTATAATCCCTTAAGTCCAAAAAAGTATAAAATAATACGAAAAGGGATGACTTTTCTGATCACTTTAACGAGCCAAAAAAGACAAGCGCTTGATATTTTCGTGTAATGGTCCCTCAGGTCCAAAAAGATTAAATTAAAAGAGGGATGGCACTTCCAATCACTTTAACGAGCTGGAGAGGCTAATTTCTTGGAATTTTTTTTATATTTTACATGTCTAGAAAGAGCTTAAAAGAGACTCGTCTTTGAGGAACGAGTGATATTTTCGGGTAGCAGCTGGTTCCAGGTGAGGTTTGGAACTTTTCAATCATGGCAGTGTAAAGAAGATGGCTAATAGAATCACTCGTAACAGCTGTTTCTCAAAAGGGTAAACAATCAAGTGGAGGAGGATGATCGGCTAAAAAAAGTGGAGGTGATGGTAAGAACACGACCATGGCTCAAAAGCTGATAGTAATGCGATCACAAAGGTTATTTACCGAAGGATGGGTTCATTTTTTAATGAGCTTAAACTCTGGGGGAACATATGCTCATTGCTGGATTTATTTTTTAACAAGCTTGAACTTCGCATGAACCTGCTCCTGCTAGTCGTATAATAAGGATGTCTCTCATTAGTAGGTTCATTTTTTAGGGAGCTTGCCCCATGCGTAACTTTGCTCCGGAGCCTTTTGTATGCAAGCTAGGAATGACCAACCTATGAGGTTAAAGGGTTGAGAACCTACAAACTAAGATAATAAAAGGTCGATTTTTCACTCGCAAGAAAAAGGTTTGCATGCCCCCAGGTATAAAGAAAAATTGGGTTTCCATGTTACCATATTAAATTTATTGCATTAAAGCAAGGTTGTTTCATCCGCATTTGTAGACAAAACACTTCCTTGGCTCTGTCCATTGAAATAGACAAAGGTGAATCGTATGAGCTTCCACTCACATGACCTTTGACGAGGGAATCTTTTTCTAGTCTAATCCCATTTTCGTAAACAGACGAGTGTGTTAGACTAGTCATATATCCTACGCAGAAACCTACCTTATATCTAGGGTTTTCTTGCTGAAACAGACTAGGGCACATGCCCCCTGGGTTAAGTCACATCCACCGAATCACTCACGCTCATTAGGTGGATGGAATAGAGATTGATGAGACATTCCTTGTGCAAAAAGACTAGTTAGGGATGGCAATTGACTAGTAGCTATGTTTGAATCGGGGAATGAAAGCTGGTCTCCGAGTTGGACCACTTTGCCTTCATGCGGGAAACACATCACTCAAAAGAGTGAGGAAACAATAGCTCCCATGCTATAAATGTAGTCACGCCCAAGGAGTAGATTGTAATCTAACGGCCCTTGGACTACCATCACGTTCAGATAAACAGTTTTCCTTCTCAAAATTACAAGCAAATTTGGAAGGATCCCTAACAGTTGATTGGTTCCTTTGTTGAAGCCTGACAAATTTCGAATCTCTGGCAGAAGCAATGGTGAACCAAGCACTTTCCAAGCAGTGGAGGAAAGGATACTTATGGAAGTCCCTTCATCTATGATAGTACCCACCATGATCATTCTGTAAGCTTGTACTATGATTCAGAATGGTACATTAGATGGTAGGCGGGGTCTCCCTAGTAGATTCCAATCGAAGGAAATGATTAGATTGCTTGGAGGAGGGACTGAATAAACGGTCAGATGAATCTCTAATGAACTTCCTTCCTACGGTAAAGGAACGGGTAGATTTCTCCCAGGTTCATCGGACTCTGTGTTAACAAAAATAATTTGAACGGTTTCGTTCTCATTCTCTTTGGAGACTGTATCATTCGAAGATGGGCCTTCTGAAAACAAGACTGGGTCGACTACCATCTCGACTTGTTGAATTTGGTTCGGTGTGGACTCAGAGGGTTTATGTTCAATGATAGGTACTTCAACCAACAAAAAAGGTATGTCAGTTGGATTTTCAACTAGCAATGGACTCAGCAAGAGTTTCTTGTATCTAGGAGGAAGTCGCTACAGTGAAGCAGGACGGTTGTCCAAGACTCTTTTAGCTTCGTCTAGGAAAGGACAACGGTGGAGGGCATGATTGCCTTCACACAGTCTACAAGGAAATTTAGATCTTCCTTTTTGTCCATTGACTTCGTTTTCACTAGTTGATGGTGTGCTCTCAACATGATCGTCATAGGTTGAAGACACTGGATTGTGCAAGCGGGGAGACCAGTCCCTTAAGATCCACGAGATGCAAGGACAATCTCGATGATAGTGGTCTCATTTGAAAATGACACATGGAGATTTAGGTTTGGATGGTGTAGTGTGTGGATTTTCGCCAGACGATGCATGGTTTCCCCCTTTCGCCGTTGGCTTCTTCTTCTTCTTCTCCTTCCCTTTCTTCTTCTTCTCAGTTATTTGGTTTTTATCATTACTAGCTTCACCAAGTGAAGAGGAAGAAGGAGAGGGAGAAATAAATGAAGTAGAAGGTGGGGGAGCGACTTCATTATCATCTGGTTGTTGGTTCGATTACTGAGGAATTATGGTGTTTTGAACGATAGAGGTCAAGAAAAGCCATACTGGCAGGCCAATTGTGAGTCCTAGAAGGGACAATGTAGCCATATGTGGAGCACCAACATCTCCCCAAGAAGAGAAAGCACTAGGATTTCCCCCAAGGGGAAATCCTTGATTGGTGGACTCCATTTTCTCAACATAAGACCAATAAGGGAATAGTGATGTTATTCTGATTAAAATAAATTTTATGACACTTTGACACAACTTGATTTTTCAATTTTTAAGAGTCGAGAAAAAGCTAAATATGACTCTAGTCACCTTCAATTTTTAATGATCTTGAAGTGACAAGTGCTCAGATGGAACTTTTTTTTTAAGGAGTCTGAAAAGGAATGAAAGTGACTACTCTGGAAATCTAGACAGAGGGATTACCAAATCAATCGCAAAACTATAGAATAATTTTTACATACGGCAGTTAATCTTCCCGAATGTTGTGTTTAGTGCATTGCGATCGATAGGGCGGTAGACACGACTTCCTAAGGATAAAGGATATAGCCTATTGTGGTCTCCCAATATATACTCGACGGTACATGGGAGTGCAAGTCCGTATTGGAACTTGTCATATCAAAGAGGAGGAATCACCCAACCTATGATGAAAATGATGGTTATCAGGCTTTACGACACCGGAATACGTCTCTAGCCTAGACTTCTAGATGTTGTGCGTTAGGTTCCAAAGCGTTTTTATGTTCATTGAGGATTATTTTACAGTTGATCTTTCTTAAGAATTTTGCCTTTAAGGTTCATTGCGTGATGTAGATATACAATTCCTAAATATGCAATCTAAGATGATAAACAATCGTTTATTTTCTTTTAGCAATGAAAATCCTAGCTACTAAGGAAAAAGGAATAAAATTCTTTCAACATAGAGCAGAGAGCACACACTAAGAAGCACTTTTCCTAAATCAATTTCTGCATGCAGTCTAAATGCAAATGAACATGCATGTATTTGTTTTTCAGTTTCCTTAATGTGAGAATGACAAAAAGAAAACTAAGTACAGATCTGAACTATATTTTCTCAAAACGACACATCAACAATTTCTTTTAAAAAATGAAAGGAAAATTAAGACGACTCTTTCAATTTTGACTTGAAAATTGCTTTTGACACTTCAAAGAATTGATGATTCAAATCAAATACAATGGAAAAAGTGTAATGGACTATCTAAAAGAGGAAGACTTTACGACACTCTTTTCTTTGACTAAAAATGACACTTGCGACACTTTCAAATCAAAAGACGACAGTTCGATTAAGCTACTGTTTGCAAAGGAGAACTGTAAATGATGAAAAATACATAAAAAAACATTCACAATTCTTTATCAATGGAGGCTAAATAATATAAAGGAAGAAAGTTTCAACAGTGATACACTGATCATAGACAACAAAAATACTGAATAAAGTTGAAGACAATGAAGAAAAAACCAAAATCTGGAGGCAGAAACAGTCTCACTCAATCATCACACCTGTAACACAGGGAAACAGGGATGTATCTCACCTGCAACACATGGGAGGTGAAATGCATCCAGGTTGCCAATGAGAGACAGTGCGATGGTCTAGGGATAAGACTGAGCTTGGTTTTCACTCACAGTTTGCAGCTAAATTCAGGGATTTAGGTTGAGCTAACGATAGACAATAAACACAAAGTATAGGGGCTGATCTAATGAGGTTACTTGAGCTACCACCAGGGCACATAGGATGTTTGTAAGTTAGTTGTTAAGTTCATAAACAAACCCAGAGATTGACTGAAGCAACGTTGATCTACTTTGCACTTGCATAGCAAATACAGTTCGAAGGCTAGCTGGCTTAACTTCAGGCTCCGTATGTAGTTTTTAATGCAAACAAATAGAAACAAACAAACAAACTATTCGTTCCCCAGTGGAGTCACCATTTTGTTATCGGGAAAACTAGTGTCCATTCAGAGGTACTAGTCCCACTAAGATGGGAAGCTATCTTAGAAACAAACAAACTAAAGTTACTTGCATTTTCCTTTAGGAGAGATAGATGAGAGAGAAGTAGAGAGTACCAACCTCAGTCTTTCGCTTGTCTCCTTGCTTGTTTCCTCCCTCCTTTGACAGAGCTTTGCCACTCCTTCCTCACTTGTATTGCTTCAAAGAACACCTATAGAGTCAAAGCAACATAATACCATCAAAGCATAGAGATCTATAACCATAAACAATATAGGATCAGATGTATATTAACCATACAAATGCATACATAAATACAAGATTCAGATATATACAAGTATATGGAGGAAAACTCAAATAGCTTTATTGATAGAAGTAGTAGAAGAGAGGATTACAACCAAGCTGTCTAATCCAACACCATCCTCCTAGCATGAAAGCCCTCTTCACCTCATGAAAAGCTAGATCACCCAACAATACAATGTTGCACAGAGAAACTAATAGCACTTCCTTACAAAATACAAAATTCCAGCCTCTGGATCTCTAGGATGAGGGATCCATATATAGATATTTGCAGGTGGGTGAGTTAGCTTTTGGGATTTTGATTAGTGTCATTTCACTGATAGTTCTTGGTTCCACTTGGAGATTTCATGATCTATTACTCATCCCTGGGCAAATTCAGAGAGGCAAGTGTCAAACGGGCAGTTTATAGAAGATTCTTTGGGTTTCCACCTAGAAAACTGCCTCTGCCATTTGTCTACTCTCACCCATCGCACCTTATAGAAGGGCTTTTCAGTATGCATCGCACCCCCCGTGTGTAATAGGTGAGATGCATCACACCCTGACCATGGAGGAGGTGAGATGGTCTAGTTTTGACCAGTTCTGAGCAGTTTTTCAAGGAGAAATTCTGGGAAATGATGTAATCAGTTGACCTTGTTCCTTTAGGGTATGAAACAACACTTTTAGGGGTTTAGAATCCCTTGGTTTATGGACATATGTGATTGGGGTTGCAGTGCCCAAATATGTCTATATCATGTAGTTGATTTGGCATTGCTTATGCATATTGTTGGTTGCATGTGGCAATGTGTACAATGGAGTAATAGTAGTTGTCATGCATAAGGTCATGGTTTGTGTAGTTGATGTGGGCATGCATTGATGACTGGGCTCTAGCTGGAATGATGTGTATATGGTTTTTTACTCATTTTTCATGTGTGTATATGTAGTTTTCATGCATGTATGGTCTTGGTTATGATTATGCATGTATAGTAGGTCAAACATGCCTTGTGAAGTCATTGTATGCAATTTAGGTCATCATGATGTTATTGGTTTTTATGATGCTAATGAGCTAGTTGAGATAGAGCAAGGGATGCAGATCATAATAATGAGGTTGCAACATTAGAATTTTGGATAAGAGAAGATCGTCATACATGTAGTGTATGTTTGGCATGCAGGTATGTAAGTTAAGGATTATTATGTGCCTTAGGGTTATATACATTAGTTTTATGAACATGTATTTGATGTTATGGTTGTTAGTGTCAGTCTTTCCAGCCTTCCTATAGTGATCAAATATGCTCTTACAAAGTGATTTTGAGGTGTCAAGGTCAAATTTTGTCATTTCAGTGAGTCTTCAAGCAAAATTTGGTCACTAGGCATTAGGTCTAGGGTTTGCTCTCACTCTTTTCAAAGTTGTCCAAATGCCAACCTATGTCACTATTCAGCTGGGCCTATCATCATTCAAAGGGTTTTCATCATCATGTCAAGTTCCATAGGGTCATCTTACACCTTGTCCATGCTTCAGTTGCACCTAGGCAAGGTCATTTCCCTCTCCTAGGGTTTTGAAGGCAATTTCTCTTGGGCGGTCAAATCATTAGAAAAACTTGTTTCCTAATGTTCATACACCTTCCCCTATCCTTAAAGTACCTTATCAAACACTTCCCATCCCTTAGATCCGCCAAATTCCTCATTTTTCCACAAACCCTAGTTTCTAGCTATAACCTGGCAATTTTCTAGGTTGGACCTGTGTTTTGCCCTTTTGGACCCTTTCCCCTCACTCAATCTCTGAGATTTCACTTCCCCCTGCTTCCTAACATCCCTCCCCACTCCCAAAAATTTCCCCAAGAATTTAGAAGCCCCCTATCCCCTTCATTTCGCTCCATTTCGACAAAATTCCTTGTTTCACACATCGGGGCAAGTTTTACTCAAATGATGTTTCAGAGCAGAAAAGATGAATTTTCGAAAAATGAGAGAGGTTTTTGTCCATAACATGCCAAAGAATAAAAACCTCCTTCACTTTTTACACAGGTGTCATGGTTTGAGAGAAATGTCAATAATTCTGTTGCCTCAGGAGAATCAAAGATACCTCTGAAGTAACCTTGGGAAAATCAAGTTTTCTCCTAGCTTGGTTGGCCAAATGATTTACTTGATGGGTAAAATGATAATTAGACTCAAAGACCTTTCCAACGAGCCCACTTTTGCTCAATTCGGACATTGGGAAGGCCTTCAAACAGAGTTGCCAATGTGCGAGACCCGTTGAGAGGTCTGTGCGACCCGTTGGGCGGTGCGAGACCCGTCCAGCACCCCTCCACAGTGAAAAAATATAACGGGCGTGACCCGTTGGGCAGTGCGAGACCCGTTGAGAGGCCTACAAGACTCGTTGAGCTGTCTTGCTGCAAACTTCAAAACAATTGCCCAATCTTCCTCCAAGTCATCAAATTTGTTCAAGGTAGGCTCTTTACACATCATTTTTGTGGTTGGTGATGGATGTAAGCCCTCATGCTATGATTTTAACCTCAAATATTGCAAATGAATAGACTTATATGGCTGCAATATTAATGAGCAAATTGTGCTATGGTTTATGGTGTTTCAAGCTGTTTTCCCTTTAGTTGGTTTCCTTCCCTTCCCTTTTGCCCACACTCATATGTACATTTCTTTTCCCCATGATCATTTTATAAATGAAATACAAATCCCCTTCCCATCCTCAAAACACAAAAATGAAAACCCTAATTCCCCTCTACCATATGAATGTGTAAATAACAAAAATGTTGGTAAATATGTTAGCATGTTTTGTGCATGATTTCCCTATTTTCCTATTAAACATGTACATATGTTCCCATGTTCGTTTCCATGCATGTTTTTCCATATGCAATAATATTTGCAAATGATTTCCCATTTACAAATATGTGTCCCTATAAGCATGATCATTTGCTAAATCTCCCTTGAAATTCCCTGTTATTTTCATATTTTCCCATTCCTTATTAAGAAATTCCCTCCCCTAACATTCCCCTCATGTTTTCCCCTTGAAACAACATAGAGTTTAGCATTTTTGCAGGCAGAAACAGCAGTTTCATTTGTCTTTCAGTTTATCCACTTTGCTCCAAAAACCATGTCAGAAGCCGAGACTTATTAGCAAAGTGATGACCATTCATCATCTACAGAGGAGAGGAGGCCTCGTAAGGGTGGACATCATAAGCGAGAGGAGCCCACCTCTCTGGCAGAATTACAGGCCTACCCCATGGCAGTGAGTTGTTTTCAGTATATGTCTTGTTATGATTTATGTGTGAGAATTTCTCAGATTCAGCATCATAGAGAGTTGGCCCGCTTGTTTTTCTTGCACCTCCGTGATGGACATGTCACTCTGGCAAGGGTGAACTTCACATTGACTCCTGAGGTGATCTCACAGGCTACAGGGATACCAAATGTGGGTGAGGTGTGGCCTAAGCGCAGATGGTTAGATTTTGTTCACTTTGAGCCCTATGTCCGGCCATCATTTGTGGAACTTTTGACAGGTGCTTTTCCATTCAGATTTCTCTGGAGCAAGTATGCTCCCATCATGAGGCTTATTATGCATTATTTTACTTGTGAGGGAAGATTTTCACAGGTGTACTCCTATCATATTCGCCTTTTGATGCATTTCACCCGAGTGAGGATGATGAACATCCCGATCTTCTTATTTCAGAACATTCAGAGGATGGTGCCCATGTTGCAGAAGAAGACCCCAGCTCAGCAGTACAGGAGCCTATACCATTATGGTTTGATTCAGCTTATAGTCTCACATCAGTTGACTCAGCAGGGCATTTCATGGGAGGAGTTCATCTCCCGTGATTTTTTCACAGTGCCACATCAGCCACATCAAGAGGTCATTCATGAGGAGGGAGGACCATCTCAGCAGCCTGATGCTCCCGTCACCCGACATGTTAGTTCCACTCCTTTGGTCACTTATCAGAGAGGCCCAAGGGCCTTATTTGCAGCAGCCAGGCGAGTACTATCTCCACAACAGGTGGAAGGGGTCTCGCCTTCATCGTCATCACAGCGAGTGTTATCTCCACATCAGGTGGAAGGGGCCTCACTTTCTTCACTAGCACAGGTACTAGAGAGGGGCAAGCAGCCCATGCTCAAGGAGAGATTGTCAGGCGATCCGATTATTGATCTTGACGTCGGTTCTCCTAGCATAGAGCTCAAGGATATCATCCGAGAGAAAAGCACCGAGATTCAGTCCCTGCAAACAAAATTATTGATGGAAAAGTGGATTATTAATTATTTAGAGCAGCGAAACAAACAACTGGAGGATGAGCACAAATTATATGAGCTGCAAAAGATTCGTGAAGACCGGGAATTGGCTCACAAGAGACCCAGTGACTTGAGACCCATAGATCGAGAATCTATGCTTATTTGGGATAATGCTCATTTGAAAAAGCTCTTAGCTAAGGCCAATCAAAATAACAAGCTGCTGAGAAACATGAAGACTCACTATTGGGCAAGGATGCAGGTATGCAAGG
>APFE031700821.1:0-10502 GCA_000404065.3 Pinus taeda | reverse complement strand
CAAAGTGATTTTGAAGTGTCAAGGTCAAATTTTGTCATTTCAGTGAGTCTTCAAGCAAAATTTGGTCACTAGGCATTAGGTCTAGGGTTTGCTTTACCTCCTTCTAAAGTTGCCCAAATGCTAATCTATGTCACTATTCAGCTGAGTCTATCATCATTCATAGGTTTTTCATTATCATGGCAGTGTCTAATGAGTCATTTTACATCTTGTTCATGCTTCAGTTGTGCCTTGGCAAGTTCATTTCCCTCTCTTAGGGTTTTGAAGCCAATTTCTCTTGGACGATTAAATCATCAGCAAAACTTGTATCCAGATGTTCATACACCTTCCCCTATCCTTAAAGTACCTTATCAAACACTTCCCATCCCTTAGATCCGCCAAATTCCTCATTTTTCCACAAACTCTAGTTTCTAGCTACAACCTGGCAATTTTCTAGGTCGGGCCTGTGTTTTGCCCTTTTCGATCCCTTCCCCTCACTCAATCTCTGAGATTCCACTTTCCCCTGCTTCCTAACATCCCTACCCACTCCCAAAAATTTCCCCAAGAATTTAGAAGCCCCCTATCCCCTTCATTTCGCTCTATTTCGACAAAATTCCTTGTTTCACACATCGGAACAAGTCGCACTCAAATAATGTTCCAGAGAAATCAAAGATGAATTTTGAGAAACTGAGAGAGGTTTTTGTCCAAAACATGCCAAGGAAGAAAAACCTCCTTCACTTTTTGCACTGGTGTCATGGTTTTAAAGAAATGTCAAAAATACCAGCGAGAACGAAGGTGCTCCAAGGACGGTTGGCCAAAGCACAAAAACGAAGGGAAACGCCCGATCCACTCCAAATTTTGGCCAAAGCCTCTTTGAATGAGCATGGTACTTGATTGGGGACTCCCAGCCCAAATTTCAAGAAATTTGGAGAAAATTTTGTCATTTGTGAATTTTTTGGAAATTTACAGGTTTTGGCTTCTGAACGAGTCTCACCCCCGGTGAGACCCTTTGTCCCGGCAACTCCATTTTACAAAAACTCAGCATTTGTGGATTTTTAATGAAAATTTACACTTTCTCATCCATTACTAAGAAATTTCATCAAGTTTTGGGCCTCAAGAAGGTCAAAATACATGAAAACTTTGACTTTCTGCCCCTTTTCTGAGTTGCAGAAGCAGTCTTGGGAGAATTGAGTTTTGACTGGGAAAATTACCTCCAAATTAAAAAATTCCAGTTGGGTTGGAAAGTAGACTCGCAGAAATTTCCAACGAGCTATCCTGCACCCAATTCTGATATCGGGAAGGCCTCCAAACAGAGCTCCAAAGTGCGCAACCCGTTGAGAAAAGGGGCGCAACCCGTTGAGGAAATGTTGCTAGATTTGACTAGTTCAGCCTAGAAATTCCAGTTTTGACCTTTTTCGACTTTCTAAGGTTAATGATGATCTTAATGGATGTAATTGTGACACTTTTTGGATACTTTTACTCTTGTTTAACTCTTCTAGAATAATTTCTCATGTAAAGGGTAAAAATTGAATGTATGAACTGATTTCCAAGTTTATAGAGGCAAGTTGTTTTGACTGCCTATTTTGTAGCGCTTAGTTTAGAAGTTGTTCAAACTGCTCCTAGGATAGTGAGCTTGACCCATGAAGGCAGGGAAAGAGGTTAGATCATCTATATTATGTACTTTCTTACTCATTGTGAAGGTTGGACTCTTGAGAGAGCAGTAGCTCATTGTATTATCTCTTGTATCTCTGCAATTTTTGGCAAGGAAGACCAGGGTTTTGCAGTCATCTTTGGGATTCTTGTGGACTCATGTGTTGATGGTGTGTTTCTTTAGTCATTGTAAGCTTTGTTATGTGTTTCATTTTCCTTCTATACTTCTGCATATTAAACAAATGAAGTGATAAAGTAAGAATTCATGCTTGTCATGCTCTGCTTTTAAGTTTGTTTAATTTTGATGTTTTCTACTGTTTAAAGAGAATTCAAATTTGCTCTCTTTATCCTTCTCTCTTTCATTCCTGACCATTCACTTCAGTCAAAGACATCAGCACGGCCTCCTACCTCACCCCAAAGACTCCCCTGCAGAAACTGTGTCCCATCCCCGCAACCAAATTTGCCCTCTCCTCAACTTGCCACCAAAAACCAAAAAACCCCAAAATCAAATTCTTTTATCAGTTTACTAGCCTAATATCAGTGTTACTTTGTTGGTCATCTCCCTAATTGAAAATTTTCCAAGAGAGACCGGAGAGAGCCTTCTCCTGCCTCGTAGGGCTAGCTACAAGGCTGAATGGTTTGATGTAGCTTTGATATTTGCCTTTCTCAGCCTGAGGTGAAATGTCAAACGCTAACATACTGGCGACCATATTGGGGAGAACATCTAAACCTTTGCTCAGTTGAATGTGTTATTTCATCAGTCTTAGACGGAGCCTGAAGTTACGCCAGGTAGCCTTCGAAAACGCTCTTGTTTTACATCAGCGCAAGTAGATAAACGCTGCTTCAGTATATCTCCGTGGGATTTGTCAACATAGCGCTTCATTGACATCTTTACCCCAGTATACTTGTTAAACTCTGAACCGTGGATGATAGGTTAAGAGTTTTCACGGGCTGAATGCTTTTTCTTTCCTAGTATTTTTGAGAAAACAAGCTGGCTACAAATCCTAGACCCATTTTCAGATTTCATTCATGCCCAACTATCTTTGATTATCTTGAAGATTTAGATTTTGACGAAAATTTTGAGTTATCTCTATTTAAAGCTAAGTCGGAAAGTGCTCTCGATTCTCTAGTTCTTGACCCTGATTTTGCAGCTGCTATTGAGCTTGAGAGACATAATAAATTGGTTGATAATTTCATCTTAAGACATCTTCAGTCAAGTGTTCATGCTACCACCCTTGCTGACTTTGTTGAGAATATCTCTGATCACATTGGATCTACTATCACGGCTCACGAAGAATCTTACCCTCCTTATGTTGCAGTTTCTCCTATAATTACCTATCCCGAATCAACAGTTGGTTCTCCTCCTTCTCCTCCCACACCTCTGACTCCCCCATCTCCACAAACTACACCTCCTCTTATTATAATCCCTGCTATCACAACTCCTCCTCCCCATACCCATCCTACTCCCCCTCCGAGAGCAATGGCTGCCCGTTTTGCCCCATTGGTTTTACCTGCAAATCTTCATGATATGCCAGCGGATTATCAAAGTAAAACCCCCATGTTTGATGGCACTCCACAAAGCATTACCGCTCAGCAGCATATTGACAAGATGACCACATTTTTTTATCTATATGATTTGGATGAGGAGGATGTTACCATGAGGCTGTTCGTACAAACATTTGCAGGAGAAGTTAGAAAATGGTTCAGAGGGTTGGCAGCAAATAGCATTACTACTTTGGAAGCACTTCAGAATCAGTTTATGGATCAGTGGGAAATCAGAAAGGATCCGCTTCAAATCAATGCCGAATACAACAATCTCAAGCGTAATCCGGGTGAGTCTGTTCAAGATTACATAATCAGGTTCAATACGGTGTATAATGCTATTCCCGATGATTTGAGGCCATCTAGAAAGTCAGCACTTCTTAAGTTCCCTGATGGTTTTGATCCGGAGATGGCCTATTCATTGAGAGATAGAGACCCACCTACCTTGGAGGAGATGCAGAAAATTGCTGTCAGCGTTGAGGCAAATTTGAATGACAAAAGAGCAAGGTTGAAGGGAGAAAAGCGAGTCACAATCAAAGAGGAAGCATCCACATCAAATCAGGTTGTTCTCCGTGAACTTGAGTAGCTCAGAAGGACATTTGAAAAGGTTACTATTGACAAGCAGGAGCCGCAGATTCGTAATCCCAATTTCAGAGGTCAACAGCAGCAACAATATAGGATTAAGCAGCGTGAAACAAAGGCACAAGACACAGCAGTTCAGTAGCAAGTGAAACCTCCTTTTCAGCAGAATTTTATTGGCCAAGAATCTGAAGATGAAGGTGATAATGTTGGAGAGGAAAATCATTTCTTCATGCCTGATGATCTGCCCACATATATCACTGAATAAGATGAGTTGGTGAGTAATTCCGTCTTTCCCCAAGATGAGCATTATATTTTGTCAAATGATATGATACTTGAGGAAGAATCTGAAGAGTATCAAAGAGGGTATTTGGATGCACTATCAGCGCAGCAAGGACAGCAAAGGCAATTGAGAAACCGAGCTATCCCCATAAATCTCGTGCAGAAAAAGAAAGATATGGCAGCAAAGAATGACTCGGTTTCCTCAAAAGGAAAAGACATAGTTGGTCCTTCAACAACTCCATCATCATCAGGAGCTAAGGTAGATCAGCCATCAATTCCACCAAAGGAAAAATCAGAAAAAAGAGATAATCCGCCAAAAGAAGGTGAGAAGCTTCTAGTTTTCAGTTTAGAGAATGAAATTGCAAAGGTGAAGATATCAATTCCTTTGACGGAGGTCATGAAGAACACCACTTACCGAAATCAAATTTCCAAGTTGCTGAATTTTGATCCAATGCTAGACATGGTGAATGTACAAGATGATCAGCCGGAATTAATCTTTGGCCCGCTTTGAATGGTGAGTCTCCCGAGAGTAATGTTCCTCCATTTTATATCAGCTTACATTTGCATGAGTTTGTATTACACAATGCCATGTTCGACTCGGGGGCTTCACATAATTTGATGCCAAAAACAATCATGGAGAAGCTGGGACTTGACGTCACAAGGAAGTATCATGATTTGTACTCATTTGATTCCAGTCGGGTAAGATGTATTGGCTTGATCAAAGACTTAGTGGTGAGTCTAGATCAAATTCCAGCAAAGAATGTTTTGATGGATGTGGTGGTGGCGGATATTCCTCCACGGTTTGGCATGTTGCTGTCGAGATCATGGGGAGCCAAACTCAAAGGTACACTTCAGCTCGATTTTTCATATGCTACAATTCCAGTTTTCGGTCAAATGAGGAAGTTATATCGGGAGCAAAAGATGAAGTACATGATCACTAGTAAGGAAAATCCCATCAATCATCCTGTAAATTATGTACAGGCAGATTTAGAATCTTTTGTTTTGTTTGCGGAGAATTTCAATGAAGTAGATAGTCAGTTAGTTCAAGTAGAAGATATACCAGACATTTCAGAAAATTTCAGGGAGGTTTTGAGAAAGGAAAGCGAAGAAAGGTCCGTTGTCATGAGGCCAATTGCTGAAATACAGGGGCAGCAAACAGAACATGAATCAAAGTCAGATTTTCAGCACTTAGAAGATGATGAGGATGGTCTTTGGACCATGGATTTTGATGGTGCAGTGGGCAGTGATGGTGCTGGTATAGGTGTGTGGATTCAAAGCCCATTCTCAGCTCAAAATCAAGTTCCAAGTAAGGTACGGGTATGCTCTTATAAATTGGCATTTGATTGTTCAAACAATGAGGCGGAATATGAAGCTCTAATTGCTGCTCTGAAAATCCTATGGAAGTTGAAGGCAAAGAAGATAGCGGTTTATGGCGACTCCGAGTTAGTTATCAAGCAGGTGAAAGGTGAATTTCAGGCCAAACATCCCTCGTATGAGAGCATATCGGAATGTTGTTTTAGACATCTTAAAAAGATTTTCTGAACATATTTTGACATGTGTGCCCCGGATTCAAAATGGCGTTGCGGATGCATTGGCTAAGGCGGCGAGTAATCTGAAAATACCCATGAATTCCAGCAATAAGTTTGAAATATATGTGAAGCATCGTCCTACAGTTCCAGATAACCAAAGGTGTTGGCAAGTGTTCCAAGATGACGAAGAAATCAAAGATTTTCTGCAAGTTGAGGGTAAGTTTGAAGTGATCTCAATAGACACGGAAACTGAGGGAGTGAATCAGATGGATGTATTGCAGCTCAAAGACAATTACATTCCAAAAGGATTGATTCCTTTGGAAGAATTGTTTGATCAAGATGATGTGGCCCACAAACCAACTTTGAGGCCAACAGCTGAAGGAGTTGAAGATGTAAATCTTGGGACAGCTGAAAATCCAAAAATGGTAAAACTTTCAAAGGCATTGCCGCCAAAGGTAAAGAAAGAATACATCAGATTATTGTCTTTGTATGCTAATGTTTTTGCATGGGACTATTCAGATTTGAAAACTTACGACACAAGTATCATTCAGCATATTATTCCCATAAAACCAAATCAAAAACCTTTCCGGCAAAAGTTGAGAAGAATTAATCCTAAATTACTGCCATTGATTGAGAAAGAGGTCAATAGATTGTATAAGTCTGGAATTATAGTGCCAATTCGATTTTCCGATTGGATTTCCAACTTGGTGCCCGTGAGGAAGAAAACCGGTGAGATTCGCTTGTGCATTGACTTCAGAAATCTGAACAAAGTTTCATTAAAGGACAATTATCCGCTGCCCAAGATGGATCACATATTGCAGCGGGTAGTGGGGGCATCTAGCATGTCATTGCTTGATGGATACTCCGGGTACAATCAGATTTTGGTGCACGAAGATGACCGTGACAAGACAGCATTTACTACTCCATGGGGTACATTTCATTATGCCAAGATGCCCTTTGGATTGAAGAATGCGAGTGCTACATTTCAGCGGGCAATGGACATGGCCTTTGCAAATGAGAAAGATGTCTTTCTAGTTGTTTACCTTGATGATTTGACCGTGTTTTCTAAATCAGATGAAGAGCATTTGTTTCACTTGACTAAGGTGTTTGAAAAGTGCAGAAAATATGGCATCTCATTGAATCTGAAAAAGAGTCTTTTTGCTATGAGTGAAGGCAAGTTGCTGGGCCATATCATTTCTAAAGATGGCATTCGTATAGATCCTGCACGAGTAGAAGCAATTCAAAAATTGGAGCAACCTCGTAGCAAGAAAGAAATTCAGTCTTTCAATGGTAAGTTGAATTTTCTGCGTCGTTTCCTTCCCAATCTTGCTGAACATCTTAGAGAGATAACCAATATGCTCAAGAAGGAAAACGATGTTAAATGGACCGAAGAGGCGGTGAAGTCTTTCAATTTGATAAAGGTAGTCTTATCTTCAGCTCCAACTTTGATCAGCCCAGATTATACACAGGATTTCATTTTGTTTTCATTTGCTTCCGAGCATACATTGGCAGGCGTGTTAATGCAAAAGAGAGATGGAGTTGAGAGGCCCATAGCGTTTTTCAGCCGCATCATAAGGGACGGAGCGCTGAATTATAATATCATTGACAAGCAAGCATTGGCACTCATCAAAGCATTGAAAGATTTCCGAGTTTATATATTGAATTCTCATGTTTTAGCATATGTTCCTAATGCAGCTGTGAAGGATGTTTTAATGCAAACGGAACCGGAAGGAAGAAGGGGTAAGTGGATCGCTGCACTCTTAGAGTATGATGTAGAAATTAAGCCTACCAAGTTGATTAAAGGTCAAGGTTTAGCTAAGTTAATGGCTGAAACAAATCTTCACGTCCTTGATATCAATTTGATTGCTGCCTTGTCCGATGAAGATGAAGAAAATTCTGTTTTACCGGTGTCCGATATCTTTGTGTCTTCACCTTGGTATGCTGATATAGTTTATGTGCTTCAAAATTTATCTTCACCTCCTTGAATGCCTAAAAACAAAGCTAGAACATTGAAACTAAAGGCTGCCAAATTTTGCATTATCAAATCTACACTTTATTGGAAAAATCTCGGTGGCATCTTGCTGAAATGTTTGGTCGAAGAGGAAGCTAAGACAACGGTTGATGATTTTCACAAACGTGACTATGGGGGTCACTTATTTTGGAAGACCACGGCTAATAAGATTTTGAGAGCTGGTTTTTATTGGCCTTCTTTATTTTCTGATGTAAATAAAGCAGTAAAGAGCTGTCATGAATGTCAAATTTTTCAAGGGAAACAGAAATTACAGCCTTTACCTCTCAAGTCGGTCGAAATCAGTGCACCATTTCAGCAATGGGGCTTGGATTTTATTGGCGAAATCCATCCAGCATCTTCCAGGTAGCATCGATGGATCTTGACCGCCACAGGTTACTTCACAAAATGGATTGAAGCCATTCCTACTCGGCAAGCTACGGACTTGGTAATTATCTCCTTTCTTGAGAATAATATCTTGTCACGTTTTGGCTGTCCACATAAGATAATTACAGATAACACAACAGCATTCAAATCAAAGAAGCTGGTTGATTTTTGTTATAAATATAACATCAGCTTGGGCCATTCAACCGCCTATCATCCGCAAGGTAACGGGCTGGCCGAATCTTCAAACAAATCGCTAGTGAATATCATAAAGAAATTGCTGGAAATAAATAAGAAAAGTTGGCACAAGAAGTTGATAAATGCATTATGGGCTGATCGGGTAAGTCAAAAGAAGTCAATTGGAATGTCACCTTTTGAACTTGTTTATGGAGTAGATGCAGTTTTTCCTACTTCACTTAGTGTTCCGGTAGCAAAGTTGTTTCAAGAAGCTAGTGGTGAAGAGGATTCTATGCAAAGGCGGATCAGTCAAATGATTCATTTACAGCAGACACGAGATGAGGTTCATCAGAATTCCCTTAAGTTGCAGGAGCGCATAAAGAAAATTTATGATAAAAAGGCCAAAGCTGATGATTTTCAGATTGATGATATTGTGTTGAGATGGGATGCCCACAATGAAGACAAAGGGAAACATGGAAAATTTGACAACTTGTGGAAGGGTACTTACAAAATTGCAGCATACCGTGGTCCAAATGCTTTTCTTCTTAAAGAAATGAACGGTGAGGAATGTCTTGGTGGGTCGGTGAATGGCCGCTTGCTCAAAAAGTATCATGCTTGAGCATTTTCTACTCTATTCACTCTCATTGTAAGTACCATTTTATTTTCATTCTGCAGCAAGTGTGAAACTGATCTCTCATCTTCAGTTTGGGGCCCATGGTGAAGGCTATAATTCTGAAAATGGTGGTTAGTTGGTGTGATTTTTACAAGTTGTTTCAGTCATTTCATTTTCTGCATAGAGTAAGTGAGTTAGTGTCAAAGTCAGTCTAGGATTTCAGTAAATTGTCCGAGTCAAATAAAGTTGTTTTCAAATTTGGTCACATGTGACTAAATTGACTCCATTGCCCAATAAATAAGGCACTGGTCTGCTCTCCCAGAGGTCTAAGGTTCTTGGCACCTCCAAGGAGCTACAATCCCCATTGGAGCCAATGTTAGTGTCGGTCTTGAAAGCCCTCCATCAGTGATCAAAAAGCTCTTTGCATTTGCATTAGTAGGTGTCTCATCAGTGTCAAATCTTGCATCCCGTTAGGCATGCCATAACCCTAATGGAGGAGCTGGTCTTTATGCCCCTCTTGGCTTTGCTGGATCAGGTCATATCAGTTATTAAAGTTTTTTAAGCTTGTCTTGATGTGTCTTACTGTCAAAGTCCTAGGTCTAGGGTTTTGGTTATTTGTCTCTGCAAGGTCATGTCTCTGAAAATCCATGAGTACTCAGCAAGCCAGAGGGAGGTCTGTTAACATGTTTCTTCGATATTTTTATCTTGTACAGTCAATTTTTACCTTGGATTTAAAAACTCTGTTTTTAAAGCCCAAGGTTACTTTCTCAGTTTTGTAAATAAGTGATGAAATTTCAAAGTCTTCAAACAGAGAAACTGCAACCCTGGTCCCCTTGCCAAGGTCCTTTAGATGATCTACCTGCAAAAAGAATCAAGTCAAAGCACTCAAAAAGTCAAATTCAGGATAAAGGAAACCAAAATCAGTGTTTTTAAAAAGTGTCAAAAAGAAACCTTATAAAGTGGGTTTATGGATGAAATTTTTTTCAAATGAAGTTTATAAAAGGTATGTTCCCTCCTTTCACTCTCATTGTGCATTTGAAAGCTTGCAAGAGAGGGTTTGAGAGAGTGATAGGCGAAAGGAGCGGAATTGCAGTGGTTTCGGGCAGCAAAGCAGTGGGCGACCCGTTGGGCGGTGCGCGACCCGTCCAGCACCCCTCCATAGTTCATAAATTTAACGGGCGCGACCCGTTAGGCAGTGCGCGACCCGTTGAGAGGCCTGCACGACCCGTTGAGCCGCCGGCCTGCAAAACTCAAACAAAATTCCCAACTTCTCTTAAAATCATCTCAATCGCTCGAGGTAGGGTCTTTATTCATTGTTTTGGAGATAGATGATGAAATTAAGGTGGTAGGCTATGGTTTTAACTTCATATCATGCAAATGAAATGACTTATATGGCTGCAATATTTGTTTGCAAAATGTGTTAGGGTTTTATGATGTTTCAAATTTTTTTTTCCCTCAGTTGGTTTCCTTTCCCCTTCCCTTCTTTTCATATTCATATATATGTCATTTTCCCTATGTTATTTGTAACTGAAATGTAAATCCCCTTCCTATCCCTAAATCGCTAAATTGAAACCCTACCCCTCCCAAGACACACATATAAAACAATGTATATATAAAGTTTCAAAACCCTATATCCCCTATCATATGCATGTACAAAAATAACAAAAATTGTTGATTTAAAATGTCAACAAGTTGGTGCATAAATTCCCCTTTTCCCTTGATTAAACATGTGTACATATACTCCATGTTTATTTCCATATAT
>APFE031700819.1:0-10356 GCA_000404065.3 Pinus taeda | reverse complement strand
TTAAGTGGCTTTACCAACCTTTACTTGTGCCCATACTCCCGCTGATAGAAAATGATAAAATTAAAAACTTCACCAAAACTTACCAACCCACAGTAAATTGCATTTACTGTTTTACTGACAAAACTGGCGGTAATGAAACTTTTACTTCACGTTGAATTCATTTTGCAGGCTTGTACTTCAACCATTATTCAATTTGGCTTTGGAAACCCATCGGGTCCAGGCTTCATCGCATAGCACGCATATATGAAAAATTGTGCACCCTTGGTTTCCCTGATTGCGATATGCCGATCGCGATTTCGGCCAATACAACTCATCCTTTGCTTTTTCTTATATTTTGTTATATAAGGAAAATGCATAAATTACATTGGAAATTTCCTTGAGCGTGGATTTGAACATTTATCAAAAACCATTTATAATACTATCGGGTCCAATCTATCGGGTCGGATGCATGCCTTATACAAATGCCCCGCTCCTTTGGTTTCGCCGATAGCGATATCGGCGATCGCTCATCGCAAACAAAAATGCCTCTTTGTAAGTCCTCCACTGCGATTCCGCCGATGCGATATCAGCGATTTCTCATCGGCTATGTTTCCATGCTGCTACACAGCTCAACCTTTGCGTAGTTGAAATTACATTTTCAACAATATTATTATTAATTTTGGTTTTATTTAATCTTTAAGAATCTCATGTACATGATAAAAAATAAAAATATTAAAAAATTTATATCTTTTTACCACCAAAATATAAGGCCGTGTTTTTAAAATTAAGTATGTTTGCTCAAAAAAAATTGGAGATTTATTAAAAATCAATGCAACCTAACAAATTCTTTCTTTAAAATGCAACCTGACAAATTCTTTAAACCAGATTCTTTCTTTAAAATGCAACCTGACAAATTCTTTAAACCAGGATTGTTCATACAAAATAACATACATTTGCAAATCCATTAAAAAAATCAATAAAGCACACTTAAATTAAATAAAAATCTTTCTGAACCGAATACATGGATATGCTTACTTGGGACTACCGTTTATATATACTTACTTCATTGATACTACTGAAAATTTCTTCTAAACCCTCGTGATTGAAACGCTGGAGTTCCAAAACTCTTAAACCTCGCAGTGATATGGCAGAAGGAATGGAGGTGAATCCGCAATTGCGTAAGCGTAGCCAAACCAAATCCGCGGAGATAACCGAACCAAAGAGCGACTGCAGGTCTATGTGATGTTCAACAACCAGAAGACGTAGACCCCTAATGTTATTAGGGAGTTGAGGCAGATTCTGACCTTTAGGGATGCGAATGCCTCGTATTAGACATAATTTTGGTCCGTCCTGGCAATCACAAATATCAAATTCAAAATAAAACTTATGATCTGAAACTGTTTTTCTCAGAATTAACAATTGAATAAGAGACCAAACAGGCGTACCTGCGACAAGCTGTTTACAATATTGGTTGAGCAACAAAGCCGTAATGGTTTGTGCATTGAGCATAATTCTTCTCTCACAATATCTCTGGCCAATTCTCTGGCTTGATTGTGCATCCCAATTCTAGGACTCCAATGTGGTAATGATTCGGCCGGTAGGTAATACCCCATATCGGACCTGTACCTGGGCTCGTAGCTTATGCAATCTTCATTTTCATACTGCACGGAGTCATCAAACTCCATGAGGCATTTTTTACTGAGTCGTTCAAGGCAATCCCGAACATCGTCAATAAAGCCTAAGCCCTCCAATGCTCGAATAGCTAGTTCTCTGTCCTCCCCTGCAAAGAAACAACCGATGTCCAAAAACATCTCCTTGTCTTCCATATTCAAAGCTCTGTAGCTCCATTTTAGTGTGTTTACTACAGAATCTGCTTCCCGGAATGGCAGTCCTTGAGAGAACCTTCCCAACTGCCGCCTCCAATACCTTCTGTCAAGCCGCCCGACAACCTGTTCCCCCAATACTTTTAAGCTTAAAGGTAATCCGCGACAAATTTCCAAAAACTCCTCCACTATATCTTCATATCCCTCAAATGGTTTCGATTGAAGAAACGAATGACGGCAGAAGAGCTCTCTTGCATATTTTCTGAGCAATGGCTTTACATTATACAGTAAGGTATTTGCAGGGAAGCCTTGTTGAAATAATAATTTCAACTGCAGAATTATTTTGCCTTGCGATGCGATGAGATCGCAGATCGCAAATCGCATGCATGCTTGGATCCTCTGTTTTGTTCACTTGATTTCTCCGATTGCGATGGTGCGATGCGATCCGATCGCAAATCGAAAATCGCACCAATATAATTGTGTTCCATTTTTCCAGCAGATTGTGTTTCTGCGATGCGATCCAATTGAAGTCAACAGTTGAAGTACATGCCTGCAACAAATAAATTTGACGTGAAGTAAAAGTTTCTTTACCGCCAGTTTTGTCAGTAAAACAGTAAATGTAATTTACTATGGGTTGGTAAGTTTTGGTAAAGATTTTAATTTTGTTTCAGCGGGAGTATGGGCACAAGTAAAAGTTGGTAAAAGCATTTAATTTTATTGTTTTTCTTTTACGGAAGCATGGCAAGAGAAAACGGATGTAAGTTTTTTTTGTTATCATATATATATGTAATGTTTGTTTGTTGAAAAAGTAATTGTAAAGAGAGGCACATCAGTGCGTATGTATAGTTTTGTGTGTGCAAAGGAAAAACTCGCCGCAGCGAATGCAAGAAGAATACACACAGCAGTGTGAAGTGATTGTAATATGGGGTTGTTCTGAGAATGTAATGGTGTGAGAAATACACACAGCAGTGCAAAGTAAAGAGAAGAGAATGCAGCAATAGTGAATGTAATTTTTTTGTAGTTGAAGTTTGTTTTTACAGCAGGAATGTAAAAGAGATTTTTACACACAACAGTGTAAAATCTCAGGAGGAGACATAGTTATTTTTTTTGTTGAAATGTTATTGGTGAATCCCTCTGAGTGAAAGAGGATGAATTTTGTATCAGTCTTTTATTAATGAATACGAAGTGTTTTTATGTGTCAGGAAAAACTCTGTCTGCTCAGAAATTTTAAAGCTTCCCTGTGCCAAGATCCTGTGGAGAGAAAAATAGAGCATTGTCTCTGTGTGTGAGTTTTTGTTGTTTTTGGGATTTTAACAGAAAAAATTCCCCAACAGTGGTATTGGAGCAAGTTCAGGCTCTTTGAAAATGTCAAAGAAGCTGAAGGAAGGTTTTTTTTGCTGCAGCAGCTTCTCCAGCAGAGTGAAGACAGTAAAAAAGGATCCAAGTATTTCACAAGTTTTTTTGTGTGTCGTTGTTGAAGAAATAGTCAGTTGTTTTAAAAAACACAGTCAAGTATTTTGAAGCACAGTTAAGAATGACAAGGTCAAAGAAGAAAGTCTCCAATCCTCCTAAGGATGTGTCTCCCTCTTCTACTAAAATAGAAAACAATCAATTTGTAAGCATTCTATTTGAGGCTCCAAGGTTCAATGAAAACTTTGATATATGGGAAATAAAAATGAGGACTTTCTTACAGTCTGAAGGGATTGAAATTTTGGAATCAGTGATTGATGATAGCAAGATGGATAGAGAATCCAAGGAGTACAATGCAAAAGCAGCAAAGACAATCTTGGATGGACTGCCTGATTCTGTAAAGAAGAATCTAGGAAAATATTCATCAGCAAAGGATATATGGGATAGACTTCATGACCTTCACACAAAGGGAGCACTCACCATGACAATCAATCAAGAAGGAAATTTTGAACCCATGATAGAAGCTGAAAATGAGAAGGTCAACCTCATCAAGCTTCAAGTACAAGAAAGGGATGAAGAGCTCGCCAAGATTAAGAAGGAACTTGAACAAAGCAAAAGGAAGCATCATGAAGAAGTCATATCCATGACAAATCAGTTGAATAAAGCAAAGAAGCAGGAGAGAGAGTGGACTATATTAACAGTCATTATTTGATGAAGACCTTCTTAAAGGGGAGCGTTGGAATATTAATTCCAACTGCTGTGCAGGGATAACAAACAAATTTACGTGGAGTAAAAGTTTGGTTGACCAGCGTTTCAGGAAAAATAAAAAAAAAAATAAAATAAAAAATAAAATAAAATAAAAAATTGGTCACGGGAGTATGGCTCAAAAAAAATGTGTCATATGTTTTTTTTATGTATTGTGACCAATGCAACTGCATAAAAAAAGGGTTTTTCCCTTGAGTAAAAAAATGGAATGCGCAGCCATGCATGGATTTTTTTTTATTGAGAGTGTTTATTTTATGCACAGTAGTGCAAAGGTGAAGCAACATTGAGCTTGTGGAAGCAAAAGCCATGAAGGTATGTGTTTGTAATGGTTGTTAAATGAATTATATGCATTGTAATGCAAAACAAGGAGATCCGCACATCAGTGCGAAGGCAGAACAAAAGGCAAGAGATGAAAAGTGAAATGATTCGCAGCAGCTAATAAAAACCCAGGGGAGCACAACAGTGTGACAGGAAGAAAGACTTGTGGCAGCAAATGAAAGTTTGGAATTCCTTTTTACAGGTGCTTATAGTTTGTTGAAACGAATGGGAATGAAAAAAAAGTTTGAGAAATTTCACACATGAGTGAATGTGAAAGAAATTTTTATTTTACAGCAGTAAACCAAAGTAAGAATTTCTCAGCTTACATCAGTAAATGCAAAAGTTTTTAACACAACAGTGTGTAGAAGATGCAAGGGTTGTTCATTGCATATGTATTGGCAGTAAATGCAAAAGTTTTTAACACAGCAGTGTGTAGAAGATGCAAGGGTTGTTCATTGCATATGTATTGGCAATGAAACGCACAGTAGTGCGAAGAAGAAAGAAAAAGAACGGGGCAACATGAGAGAATATACACACAGAAATGTGTAAGGTTTTGTTAAGATGAAAAAAAACGCAACAACGTGATGATATTTGGTTGTTCGCTGGTGGGAAAGGAAAGGAAAGGAATGCGCAACAGCGCAAATCTCATCATTTTTGTTGGTGAAGATATGCAAGTAATGTGAAGCAAGTTAAAAACGCAGCAGCCTGAGGAGAGTAAATGAAACCAGAAGACTTTTACAGCAGTAAAAGTAAATTTTTTGTTTACACAGCAGTGAAAAAGAGTTATGTAAATTTTGTTTTGTTGGGAGATTGAAATGCAGTGCGAATGTAATCAGGTTGTATGTAAGAAATTTTTTATTTTACTGAAGTGAATGTAAAAGTTTTTCACATAGCAGTGAATGAGGATTTTACACAACAGTGTAAAATTATTTGTAAAAGAGGCAGAGTAATATTTTTGCTATTTTGGAACTACATCTAAAGCAGTATCTGGTTGTAATCCCTCTGTGAGAAGAAGTGAAGTTTTAGTGAATCCCTCTGTTAAAGAGGAAGGTGCTTTTTAGCACAGGCTCTTGGTGAATCCCTCTGTCAAGAGGAAGATTCTTTTCAGAATAGACTGGTGAATCCCTCTTGTTTAGAGGAAGATGCTCTTCAGCATAATCTCTGGTGAATCCCTTTGTGTGAGGAAGACTCTTTCGTTGTTTGTGGAACTGCATCTGAAGCAGTGTTGGTGAATCCCTTTGTTAAGAGGAAGACTTTTTTGTAACAGCAGCATGTCAAGGAGTTTGGATGAGAAGAATGTTAAGGTGCTTAGGCCAAGAACAGGCTGCAGACATTTTGACAAAGCCATTGGATCAGAAAATCTTTGAATTTTTGAGGAAGTGTCTGGGTATGACTGAATGCCCAACAGTTGAAATTAAAGGGGAGTGTTGAAATAATAATCTCAAATGTAGAATTATTTTGCCTTGCGATGCGATGAGATCGCAGATCGCAAATCGCATGCATGCTTGGCTCCTCCGTTTTGTTCACTTGATTTCAACGATTGCGATGGTGCGATGCGATCCGATCGCAAATCGCAAATCACACCAATATAATTGTGTTTCATTTTTCCAGCAGATTGTGTTTGTGCGATGTGATCCAATTGAAGTCAATGGTTGAAGTCCAGGCCTGCAGCAAATAAATTTGACGTGAAGTAAAAGTTTCTTTACCGCCAGTTTTGTCAGTAAAACAGTAAATGTAATTTACTGTGGGTTGGTAAGTTTTGGTAAAGATTTTAATTTTGTTTCAGCGGGAGTGTGGGCACAAGTAAAAGCTGGTAAAAGCATTTAATTTTATTGTTTTTCTTTTACGGAAGCATGGCAAGAGAAAACGGATGTAAGTTTTTTTTGTTATCATATATATATGTATTGTTTGTTGAAAAAGTAATTGTAAAGAGAGGCACAGCAGTGCGTATGTATAGTTTTGTGTGTGCAAAGGAAAAACTCGCCGCAGCGAATGCAAGAAGAATACACTCAGCAGTGTGAAGTGATTGTAATATGGGGTTGTTCTGAGAATGTAATGTTGTGAGAAATACACACAACAGTGCAAAGTAAAGAGAAGAGAATGCAACAACAGTGAATGTAATTTTTTGTAGTTGAAGTCTTCTTTTACAGCAAGAATGTAAAAGAGATTTTTACACACAGCAGTGTAAAATCTCAGGAGGAGACAGAGTTATTTTTTTTGTTGAAATGTTATTGGTGAATCCCTCTGAGTGAAAGAGGATGAATTTTGTATCAGTCTTTTATTAATGAATACGAAGTGTTTTTATGTGTGAGGAAAAACTCTGTCTGCTCAGAAATTTTAAAGCTTCCTTGTGCCAAGATCATGTGGAGAGAAAAACAAAGCATTGTCTCTGTGTGTGAGTTTTTGTTGTTTTTGGGATTTTAACAGAAAAAATTCCCCAACAAGCCTCTAGATGAGGATGAGACTACCGGGTCCCAACATGTCAATAACTAAGAGGCTTTTCAATTTCTCTCCATCATTCACATCGTCCACAACAACCAGAACTTTTAAGCCTGCAAGACTCTTTCATAGCATCGTCCTACCGCGTTCCAGACTCAGAATGTCCACATAGATACCCAACAGATCACTAAACAACTGCCTCTGCGAAGATGATAAATATTCTTTTTCTCCCACGTTAGATAAATAACAAGACCCGCTAAAATCTGAATGTCTCTTATTGAAAAAATGTTTAGACAGAGTTGACTTCCCCACTCCACCTATTCCCACAATCCCTACTACCGTTACATTTATGACGCTCTGTGTAGGAATTTTATTTTCAAAATCCTCCAAAGCTTGGTCCAGCCCAACTGGGTATGCAGCGACCTCTAAGCTCTCATATTTCACCTCTTTTAACACACGTTGCACAATATCCTCCAAAAACTTGGCATAATTACTGCCAACAGAATGTTTACAGTCATGATCAGCTTTAACATTAAAAAACAGAGAGCAAACTCGCATATCAAGAACTTTATATGAAAAATAAGTAATATGAGATATGAAAAATAAGTAATATTAGATGTTGAGGGGAATTTTTTTTGTAAAAATTATATAAAGAAATTTTAAGTCAGATGAGTTTCGAATTATCTAGTTTATCTCCGGACAAAATAAAAAAACAAATTATGGTATAATATGGATCAAACTAAATTATAGTATGATATGGATCTCATAACATTCATAATATAAATTACAGAAATCTGAATTCAAAAAATTCATTATAGATCACAAAAATATGTATTCAAAAATTCATACGATAGATCACAGAAATCTGAATTAAAAAAAAAAAAAAAAATGAGATATATTCAAAAAAATATGAGATATATTCACCTGTTATCGGTTTGGAATACGAGACCAGAAATTTCTGCGGCTTCGTTGAGTGCTCCCTTCCATTCCTCCACGACTTCGGTGGTGACTTTGCCTTTGGCTTCATGTTTTTGGAAGGCGGCGGCGTAAGGCCCCCTACTAGTGTCTCGAAGATGACGAGGCTCAACGTCACAGAACACAGGTATAATGGTGCGCTCATGAGATGATCTCAAAATCCAACGCAGTTCATCTAAGCACGGACGTGATTCAGCCTAACTCTTAGAAAAAATCGCAAGATGAATGGAGGCACTGGCAATGGCTCTTCGGATTGCAGGGCAGATAGCATATCCAGTGCGAAGTTCCTCCATGTCCAGAAAGACGTTCAACCCATAGCGTGTTAGTTCACGGTGGATGAGGACCGCAAGGTTATTTTTGGTGTCTGGTCCCCTATGGTTTATGAAAACCTGGTATGTTTCATGCACCGCCTCCATTCTAGTCGAACCCAAGATGAAGATAGCGTTCCGTCTCTGAGAGCTAAGAGCGGTTGTTCAACGATCCAAGAGGCCCAGCAAACCCCGTAACTTGATGCCCCCCAGCAAACCCCGTAAGTCGTGTTGGGGAATTTTTCTGGTAAAATCCCAAAAACACACACAAATAAAACACACAGAGGCAATGCTCTGTTTCCTTTACTCCACAGGATCTTTTGTGCACAGGGAAGCTTTTAAAAAAAATGACTGAAGAACAGAGTATTACACACCCATAACACTTTGTATTCATTAAAATAAAATGCCTGATACAAAATTCATCCTCTTTCACTCAGAGGGATTCACCAAAAAAAATTCAGTAAAACTCTGTCTCTTTACAAAATGATTTTTACACTGCTGTGTAAAATCTTCATTCACTGCTGTAAAATAAATTTACATGGATTTACTGCTGTAAAAGAGCTTTTACATTTACCACTTCTTGTTTCCCACTGCTGTGCATATCACAAAATAAAAATACAAAGAAATACAAAAACTCTCATACTTCTTCTACGCACTGCTGTGCAATATTCTCTTGCAAAAATCAACAAAGTTCAACTCCTGGAAAATACATGCGCTCCACCATTTTCTTTATGCACTGCTGTGCAATTTCTCTCTCAGTTCTCTTTCGCTCCTCCGAGCTCTCATATTACAAATAGTCAACACACATTTTTTTTAAACATATTACAACGCACAAGCCCCTTTTTCATTTTTTTTATATGAAAACTAAAGCAAAACATATATGAAAACAAAACAAAAATGCACAATTACATTTTATGTGCCGTAAATAAAAAAAACTTAAATGTTTACCAACACCTATGACAACTTATTAAATGCCTTCATGGAAAAAGTCTGCAATCAACCAAGCTTTGTATTTTACTCCACGCAACATTAACTGCAGGCTCGCATGCATCTTGGAACAATCGACGGCGGAGATTGATGGAGTAGAACGGACGACGGAGGAGAATATCGGGAGGCCTTACTTGACTGAACGATAGTACCCGAGATGTCAGAAATGCTTATGTATGGGGAGAGCCACGCGTCAACTCTAAATTTTCTCGGGTCTCTTGTGTACGAAAACTGCCTTCACGCAAAAGCGGTCCGAGAAGCATCAAGGTGGTTTGTGGTTTTGCTGCGGTGGTTTTGAGGTGCGCGGTTGAAATTAGATTTCAACACTCCCCTTTAATTTCAACTGCTGGGCATTCAGTCATACCCAGACATTTCCTTAAAAATTCAAAGCTTTTCTAATCCAATGGCTTTGTCAAGATGTCTACAACCTGTTCTTGAGTCCTGCAATGTTCTAGGACAATTTCTCCATTGTTAACCAATTCTCTGATGTAGTGAAACCTTGTATCAATGTGTTTCGTTCTCTTATGAAACACTGAATTCTTTGACAATGCAATAGCTGAGCTATTGTCACAAAAAATCACTGTCGCTTTTGCCTGCTCTTGGCCTAAGCTCCTCAACATCCTTCTCATCCAAACTGCTTGACATGCTGCTACTGTAGCTGTCACATATTCAGCCTCTGCTGTAGACAATGCTACAATGGACTGCTTCTTAAAAGCCCATGAAATGGCTCCTGAACCCATATGGAAAACATAACCGGAAGTGCTCTTCCGATTATCGACACTTCCAGCCCAATCACTATCTGTGTATCCAACCAAATCTAAATGTTCTGAGACATTATATAAAATTCCAAACATTTTGGTACCTTTGACATACCTCAAAATTCTTTTTGATGCCTGCCAATGTGCCTCCTTTGGCCTCTCCATGAATATGGAAATTAAACTAACAGCATACATAATGTCAGGCCTAGTTGATGTTAAATACATAAGGCTGCCTACAATACTTTTGTACAAACTAGGATCAAAATCCTTGCTGTTGTCCTCTCTGCTGAGTTTTAATCCCATTACTGTGGGAGTGATCGCTGCTTTGCATTCTTGCATGTTAAATCTGCTCAATACTTGATTTACATATCTTGCCTGTGAGATAAAAATTCCTTTTTCATTTTGATCTACCTCTATGCCTAAGAAGTATCTCAAGAAACCCATGTCAGTCATTTCAAATTCTTCTTTCATGACTAATTTAAAATTCTTAATGAGCTGATCATCATTACCTGTAAAAATAACATCATCAACATACAAGACAACAATTAAAATTTTACCATCCTTTTCTTTGATGTAGACGGTGGGTTCTCCTTC
>APFE031700790.1:0-10567 GCA_000404065.3 Pinus taeda | reverse complement strand
ACAAGATACGAAGGAGTTATAGGTACTAATGAAGGGTTTAGTTATAAATTTCTAGAACAAAAATATTCTAGAATCCATCGACATTGAAATCAATCCTTGAAATAATAATGCATGCACTCGTTTCATATTGATTGTGCATAGAGTGACACCTTTGATCAATTTTGACATTCATTCGAACTCTACCGACAAGGTCAACCTACAAAATTTTACATACAGATAAGTACTACTCATAATAACCTACATGCTACTTCTTAAATGTTTTAAGGCAAATCATTTCCATGTCACTTGGTTATTTATTTCCAAATTCGGAAGGTTATAATGGATAAAAAATTCTTTATAAATAAGATTAGATTCCATTTTAAAAAATTAGATGTTGCTTGAAGAATCACAATAAAAAATGGACGTTGTGGAAAATACACTTGACATTACAGTGTTGAACAATAATCAACCACCAACAAAATCGATTGTGAATATTAAGGTAATCATAATCGTCTCCCATGACCGGGTTACGTGTAAACATCAATTTAATAACTTTCCCATGACCGAGTTACTATAAATATGATGTTTACAATATTTAATAACTTATCGAATGTTGTGGATTGTAGATACTCAAAATTATCACATTCTACAGTTAACCCGTGGTGAACTAATTTCCATCGATCATTGATGGAAAATTCTCATTCCTACCTAACTGAGTGGATGAAAAATGGAAAAAAAGGATTTTCTTGTCGATTGTTGATGCCACTTTTCTATTTCTTGTATCTATTGACCTAGAAACGTTAGATTAATGAGTGTGTTTCCACAAAGTTATTCACTCATTTGGGATAATGGTTATCTTATTGGTTGCCTCCATAAATATTTCAATTGTATAATGCTTATCAATGAAATTACCAACCTCAGTTGTATTCTGTGAAGAGATTCTAATTTAGAAAAAGAATTTAATTAAACACTGACAGCGTATTACGATATGGGTAATTTTGGAAACAGGGGCAGTGCATATTTGTTTGCCAAGAGACATTGTAGTCAGTGGATAAAGCTTGATGGTTATCCTTATCGAAGTGATTTTTCACATCTTACATGCCTCGACCTTCATATAAAGTTAGCTCTCAAAGCCTAGTGAAGTATCGATGGGACCATTGTTTGTTTTATGGAATTATTGCAAGTTTGGAGTTGAAGACCTGCAAAGAACTAGCTGATCCCTTCACCCTTCATATCGATATTATCTCCTCTTCAATGTAAAGTGAAGTTAACTAGGGGAATAGTGCAGAGATCGATATGTTTGTGTAGAGTAAGTTTGTGATGTAGTAAGGGGCTATCATATGTGGTGTGAGTGGATAGGTTGAATATAAGTGTTTTGAGGAGTTAACAGAGTGGTGTAGTGTGGTTTGGGATCCCTATTATACGCTGATTTACTTTACTCTTTTGGCGAGGATGAAAATAGTGTATGGTTGTTGTAAGAAGAGTCGAGGGCTAAGTCGTTGTGTTTAATTGTTGACAAAATCTCTTGGTAGAATGGGCTGCATTTGATCCACTCACACTGATGCTCGAACTCTGCTCTCCTTCTCAATGTGGGAGACCAAAGACAAGAAAGCATGGAATTTATGAGATTAAAAGACTAGCAGGCTCCTCGAATCAAATCATACAATAGAAATGTTGGGGTTGTCCATGGAGGCTCCCTTTGGTGTCCTTGGAAATTTTCCTGAGAAAAGAGGCTGGAGTTGCTTATTAAAGGAGTAAAGCATGTTGTACGGTGACTATTGTAATCTTCGGCACCGAAAAGGAGAATCAATTACATTCTGTGAAGGTTTTGACTTAGCTCATGTGAATTTGGAATGCTTAGAGCCATATTCGAAAAAACTTTTTGCGTACACTATCCTTCGAAGCTGATGACCAGAGAAGGAGGGTATTATCGGGTTTGAACCCTAGATGGTTGCTACCCCTCAGAATTAATACACCATGATCCATTATCATATGGTCTTTCAAGACTAGTGCATGACCATCTTCTACCCCAAAACAATGTCCAAGCTAAGTCATTGAACAACAATTTTAACTTTAGCTCTCTTGTTCTCTCATCGCAAGCGAGGGTGTGACTTGTTTTTGAACGATTATTCACTTAAGAAATCAAGATATTTAGTGTAAGTCATAAAACTAGAAGGTAAAAAATGAATTCTTATGCATTATGATCATGGTTTGCACTAGGTACAGATAATAGGGATTTGGATCTTAGTTCATTGCTCACGTGAAAATTTTTAGCTGAAATAATTCTAAGTTACTTATGATACACATGTTGAATTGACAAATTCCACTATGGATTTCAGCATTTTCTCCTTGTTTTGATGTTAGAATATTTTGGTACCATGCAACTCATGGCACTGTCACAATGTTTAGAAATTGGAATCTAGGAGCGAGAATTAGAAATGTTTGGGGAGAAACCTCGAAAGGCTACAATGAAAAAAATAATTCTAATGTAGTAAAGAGGAAAGAGAGGAAATATCAAACAACTAACATGATTATTTAATAAGTAGAAAGTTCAAACCTCAATGAGTTACTTGTTATGGTGACTACTTATCACATGATGTGAAGATTAAAGTTCTAGTTAGTATATGTGTGAAACTTTTTCAGAACTTAAGTTATTGTTGAATTCTATTGTGAGAGTGGACGACTATACCATGATACATGCATAGTTTAAATGGTCATGATAGAATGAGAGGAATAAACAATTTAGTAATAATTGTAAAGTATTGTTATTGCATTGAAAGTGGGATGTTATACTCATAGTAATAATGAGATATTCAATTTGATAATGGGTAGTGCATATATAAGAAGAATAATGAATATATTATGTAATGAAATTTATGTATAAATAAGGAAGGGAATAAGTGATTTGATTAAAAATTTGATGATATGGTCATCATGTTATTCTGCTCATACTAAAATAAAATTAGGAGTTGCATGATTTTTTATGGAAGGACATAGCTTTATAAAATACAACTAATTTTGATAAAGATAGTCTGGTCAAGGACATAACTTAAGGGAATAAAGATCATATGTATAGAAATGTGAAGGGAATAAATGTTGAACCTTTATGAGATAAAATGTTAAGTATTTTTCTTTCCATAGATCATGGACAACATATAAAATGAAAGTATATATATGGAAACTATATGAATCAACAGGTAAGAAGTCCATGACATACTATCAACATTAATAGAAGTTAATGGTGAATTAAGTGGGTGCCATCCTAAAAGAAACTCTCAATATTTTGATATCGATTCATAAAGGTTCCCATGAGGAATCATTAAGCTCATGAAGGACACGTCATTGTATATGACTATGTATTGAAAAAAAAAAGTTTCTCTCAACTTAATGTTTGATTGGTACATCTACATGTTGGAATGTAATTTTCAAGTTGGAGAAAGTGCTATGGAAGGTAACTTAACCTTACCAGATTACTATAGTGAGTATTATATGCATATTTCATTGGACATGCATAGTTTTTACCTACAACTGTGATTGATTAAAACAATAACTGTAACTAAAATAAATAAGAACCACAAATTATATATTCAAAGTTATACTAAATTGGGGTTAGAATTGTAAAGAGTGTGCACACATTCAATACAACTTACTGTATTCATGAAGACATCACACATGAACCACTTTGTGACCTTCATAAGTAGGTCAATGGGATTGACACCCAAAAAGTAAAAATACATAATGGAAGCAACTACTAGTGCTTCTCGATTAATAGTGGAAAGACAATATTAATCGTAAGAGCACATTCTTAATAGTTCACTAAATTTCAATGTGTCATGGATGTTCATATCAATCTAAATATAAACGGATTTATGTTAATAACAACCCATAAATAAGGATCTTTCCAATATGAAACAAGAGAAATATGCTTTCAGTAGAAGGATGTTAGATCTTGCAAATGTACTTCTTGTGGGAAGGGAAAAAATTACAATGATCTCTGTGTTTATATAAACAAACTATACATGCTTATAATAATAGAAATGACAAAAATATTGGATATGGTCGTGCTGGATGAACTGGAAGTAGAAAGAGAACAGCTCATAACAACCAAATGAATAAGAATAATGGTACACTAGATTAGGAACATCACTCATCTGAATTAACAAATAAATATATGGTAAACGAGAAGCTTTCACATTAATACAGCCTATCAAAATCAAAGTATCTTAAGCTGGTAGTAAACTAATACACACTCAAGTAGAAGGTAACATATAAAATGTTCTACACAAGGAAGAAAGAGGATAACAAATCGAGGCAACAACTCGTGGCTAAAAATTAGAAGATAATGACTAAGTAGTACTCATAATCAAGGTGGTGTGCACAAATATATTGAGATCTAGCAATCTAATCAATAAATTCACAATCATACCAATTGGAATACACATGTTGCACCACTATTTCCTACCAAGAAATATTGGGAAGTTTACCTAAGAGAGAGCATTAATAACGTTATCCGGTTTGAAGAGGAAAGCATAACAATTGTTGATAATGGATAAATGAGTTTTATTCTTTTATTTCCAGGGGTGATTTAATGAGGTAAATACCTTAGGATCACACCTTGGTACACATAGTGCCTAAAAACTTAGATTGTGTAGAATTTAAAACATTGCAACTTTCACAACCTGTGTATGAGAAATATATGTAACTACATACTAATTGTAAAATTGGGTTTGGACATACACTGAATGATTCATGGCCAACAAGGTGTTGGAGGAAGTGTAGAAAGAATAACCATCGATCATATGACATGATTAGTTTAAGAGGAGTACTTTTTGAGTACAAACAAGTATGTTTTTGGTTAAAAGAAAAGTTAAGGGTGTTATTAAAATTCAACTATAACAGTGAAATCCATACTAGACTAACTATCATAGTGAATAGTATGCCTTATGATTAAGCAAAGGTCATATTCATCTATTATTAAAACTTTGCCTATGGGACAGATTCAATCCAAAAACTTAAGGTTATTGGTTTTGTAAAATTATATTTTTCATCTATGTTATCAATTGTTGAAATTTTCTTGCAACCACAAGAAACATAAGAAGGATTAGCTAAGGAAAAGAATTTGAATACTTAGATATAAAATAAAAAGAATCAATTATGCTCTAGTTGCAGAAGCCGAACAAGTCCATGAATTCCTTATTCTCCAATCGAAAAAGCAAACATGGGTTGAGTGGAGTTACCTGAATGTAATATGAGTAATGGAAGGAATTCTTTTGGGCACAAAACTAATCTACGTGGACGAAGTATATGTCGTGTTGGTGAGGCTATGGAAATCGGTATGTTGTACAAGTGGTACAGGTAGTACTGTGTACAAGAAATACCTCTGATACCGATATGGATGCATATAGTGCATGATGATACATGGCATATATTCTTGTATGTGTGCAGTACACACTATGTGTAGGTATACATGATTGAAGAGCAAGCATTGGGGATTGCTAGGTGAGGCAACCAATCCAAAGTGCGTACAAAAGAAAGAAGCTAATAAGTGATTCAAGGATAAGTATCAATGTTTTATTCCATTTTTGTAGACATGTGATATAAGTATGATATTTGTGGATTACACGTGATCTATAATTAAGGTGTACACATGATTTTTATGGTTATGTTGAGCTAACCTGATATGATATTTTATACATGTTGATTAGTCAAATGTGCTAGTTTGGCTTGTTGTGATTAATGTACAGGAACTTCATGAACCTAGTGTTTGGCGAGAACACAAAAGCATTAGAAGAACACACAGGAACAACATGCATTTCTTCCAATATAATGAACATGAGGAAGCATATTTAAATGGAAAGAAACATAACCCGTCACTACTAAAATAGTAGTACTATATATCGAGTTATGATATTAACTACGATAAACAACATTGAGTTTTTGCATCTAAAATCTCTCACAAATTGATTGAAACAAACATGTGCATATATATATATATATATATATATATAGATAGATAGATAGATAGATAGATAGATAGATAGATAGATAGATATTGAAAGGTCTCCATTAGATGGAAAAACCATGGGAGCCTGTAAATTTAGATACAACTACGAGTGAATTAGGAAATAATATTGTAAAATGTAGTAATACCGTGAGGACACTATAAATTTAAGGGGGGTAGTATGTAACATTCATTCCTTGTATGTAAAACTTTTCTAACCTAATCTAAGAAAAACTAGGTCTAATGTGTAACAAGAAAAGTAAATACTTTATTATGAAATAAATAAAATAATTAATCACTTGGAAAAGTGAGAGATCGAGAAATGAGATTCTTGCCAAACCCCATTGGTTAATGGGAATGGATAATTCTTTCATGATAATACTTCTAGATCCAAATCTACAAGAGCTTAATGGATTTGGAGATAAATATCCATTAAGATACTTAGCTGGAGAAAGAGGCCATGTTAATAAAAAACATAAAAGCATTGTAGGAGTTAAAGGCAAGTTTTTATGAAGAAAAGCCTCACGGGAGAAAAAGGCGAGATTTGATGGGAAAATCCTAGGCAAATGGATAAGAAAGATCCAGAAAAGCAGGACACCTCTAATGGAAACCATATCATGAAAGAGGGTATTAAATACCCATTGCAGAGATCAACAGGAGGGAGTTTATACATGGCAAGAGTTCTCGGCTCGAGGCTGAACTGGTGGAAGAGAGTTCTAGATTAGGTGGAGGTGCTCGGTTTTTCCCAAGTGGTATCATTTTAAATAATCTGGTCGCATGGGATGTTTAAATGTTTACTCTTACTCTATATTGTAAATTCTGAAGCATATAAGAGAAATTGCTTAGGTTGTTTTTACATATCAATTGATTGAATAATGTACATATGATTGCTATGAATAAGTAGATTTTCTTATGTTAGCTATGGGCATTATTTTATTATATATGAGCATATGTGATAGAAACTGCATACAATTTCAATTCCACTTAAGGTTATTAAAGAAACATAATATGTTGATCTTACGCAATATTGGTGTTATCTTGTCTTTTGTTTGAGATAGTGAATAATCGCGCTTGAGTCAACTATATAAATTGGGTAACTATGGTTAATTCTCAACTGTATAAGATATGGTGCAGGTTATATATGTTATGAATTATGAATCCCTAAGATAAACATGCTAACATTACATGCGACTGTGGCAGTATGATTGTGATTGCATTATGGGGAATACTAGCTTTAAAATAATTATGTTGAAGTTTCATTTATGCTGATATTGAGGTAAAAAAGGAGGTATTTCTTTAAGCATAATGTTGACCTTGGATGATCATTCGTTCGAGTTATAATACGTGTATAATGGTTGAATTGGACGCTTTTATTAAGGTTCTATTTATTGAACCTAAGAGTCCACATCATGAATCCAGTAAAGCCTCGGAGGAGTTGTAGTATGGTACTCAAGGGGTATGGCTCCTCTCTTTGATGTTGTCATAATTTGAAGAATATGGGTATTGGGTATTATAAGTATTTGTATGTATTACTTGTGACGATTGATTAAATCTTAACTTTAACTCAAGCAAAATTTAAGAAATGGGAACCTAGTAGGTAATTCAAACATTAGGCTTAGGGGGTATGTTACATCGTCATATAACCTAAACAATGGATTTTTGAATTCCCAAGGCTTTGAAGTGAACCTCAAGATAGTTTGGTTATTTCCAAAATCATTGATAGAGGGCTAAAGCTTCTTTTTTCAAACTCTATTTCAAATGAACAATTTGGTTTACTTAAAGGCAGATAGATCTATGAGGCTATAGGGGTTATAGGAGTGGATCAAGAAGGGCCTCATAGTATAAAATCCCTCATATTAAATGGAGTTGTCATCAAAAAAAATTTCTCTAAGGCCTATGATCATGTTACATGGATATCCATCAAAATTCTCTTGATTCATTTGGACTTTGGGATTGACTTCGTGAATTTGGTGATGGGGTGTATTTAATATACATCCTTTGTTTTTCTAATAAATGGGTCCCATTTAAATTTTTTACTAGTAGTGGATGGACTCATTTGCCTTGTGGCTAAAGCTAAGTGTAGAGGAAAATTTCACGGTGTTGTTATTGTAAATTATCCATAAATTACACATTTACATTTTTTCATGTTATACTAATTTTTTGTAATGGCAACTGTAGTTATGTAGCTAAGTTATCAAATATCAATAATCTGTTTGGAATAGCTTTGGTTAACGTCTAAATTTGTTTACCTAGCTAGACATTCATTCAATGACTACTACATACTTGCACACAAGGTATGTTATACACACCAATACATATTTCATTTTTCAACCTTGTAGCATATGTAGTCATATGGTCCCGTATTACTGTTGTACATAGTCCACTTGTGGTACAACTTATAATACCATCCTCATGGTATCAACTGCATGACATAAACTTTATCCACATATTTTCCACTATGTTAGTATCATACCAAAATTCATTTTTCATGGTTCATCTATGTAATTAAGAAAGTTTTTATGTTATGTGTAAGTCAATTCGAGATGTCATGTAGTTACAATTTCAATCGCGTTTTATTGGATTCATGCATACCTTTTGCTTAATGTTCTAAATAAAATTATTAACTCATAGTTGTTTAAGTTTAATATTCATGAGATAATTAATTCACCTAATATGTTTTACCATCACCCTATTTATGCTTCAACGGCCTCTTGACCATGCATAATTCTGTGTAGTCATACATGAAAGTTTTTACTACTTACAATCCTAAACTCCTTGTAGTTGTAGGTGTTTACGATCTTAGGGTATTTACATGTTAGCTCATTCTTAACATTAAGTCACCCTTTACCAAAAGCTGAGTTATTTGTTTATGAATTCTTGTTTTAATCACACATATTTCCTTATGTTGTCCGAACACCTTATCAATGTAATCTGATAAGAGGTCCTCTCAAAATTTCATGGTGCAAATAATGATATCAATCTATTTTAAATATATCGTTAAATATGATTTAATTGACTCAAGGGTTCATACCATTTGTGCTACTTCATGGTTTGCACTCAAGGATACTCTATTATGCATATCTTTCAAAAGATGCATATGTTCTAGAAATCGGTTTAAGTTAAATTTTCCTGTTGACCATACTTCTTCCACCCAAAGAATGGGTCACATTGTAAGGAGATGCATTAATCCAACATTAATTTGACAACAATTTGTACAATTATATAGTCCTTATACTATAACATGCTTTCACCATCCTTTACTTTGGTATAATATGTTTATCGCAATTATACCATTTGCAAATTATTTTTGTAGTCCAATCTGAGTTTTCACATAGTCATCCACACTTCGCCTATTTACTATTGGTACATAACAACATATGCATAGATAGCTTGATCTAGACTCAAGACTCTTTCTTATACAGATGCATAATATCAAGACCATCCCACCATTAACCATTCGATAAATGCATTATTCTTACAAGTCTCTAATACTGCACACACATGTGCTTGCATGGTATAACTCATGGATATTAAGCTTGTTCCTCCACACTATGGTAACAACATGTAAAGTTATCAATGACAAGGTGTAAGTGTAGTATACATCAATTATTTTTTTAGTTAATTACCTTTATAACACTTGTAGAGGTATCAATTTGCTTGCATTATAGTTGTGAATTCGTCCATGCTATCCACCTCTTAGAATAATTTACCTCATTCCTCGCTTCAATTCTCCACAAGAACAAGAGTATTTCAGGTGACTTCAATAATATTATAATGTATTTTCATGTAGTCCTAACCATTATTGTGAATATTAATAACACAAACATGCACCTAAGCATACCCATATCCTTAATGAAAATTTAATAAGTAAGAGAATTTCCTAATGAGGAATTGAAGAGTGCCTTACGTTCACATTGCTTTTTAATTGCCATATTATCGAACCTTTAATGGTTGATATAATATTATATTCTTGTCCATTCAGGAGGCAACTAGCATACTAGCTCCAAGGCTTCTTAAATATTAAGATTTCTTTGTGGTTATCACAAGCATGTAAGTACAATGAAAATTTACATGAGAACAAGCTCCCAACTTGGAGAAAGTCATGCATCATGGTATGCACCCTACAAATTTCTTTGAGGTCCCTTCTTTTAAGCAACATGTAGGATGAACTAACTAGTCTCAATATATAGCATAGATAACTCGAACTGTAGATTATACCATACTAATTTCCCATGTACCATGGTCTTATGCATGAATGATTTTCGAGTTAACCATAGGTTTCATATGTTTCGTAATGATGATTACATTTAGATTTATTAGATGTCTCATACACCCATATATGTACATCCCATGTAAACTTCAGGCTAATGGTCCTATGCAGTTTTCATAATAAGTAAGATGGCTCCATAGCACCAAGCCACAACTACCTACTATGAAGCTACCCTTTAAGTAATGAGAGTGAGAGGCATAACAATGAAATCATTCATTATACATAATACTACTGCCCAAATTTCATAACTATAACTAGAACTTCATAAAAAATTAAACCAACAAAATAATCAAATTTTATAGGTAGAAAATTTGTGA
>APFE031700782.1:27000-45581 GCA_000404065.3 Pinus taeda | reverse complement strand
ACCATATAAATAAAAAATATATATACAAAAACTTTAAACATGCCATATGTATGTTTAAATACAAAAATGTGAATAAAAATTCCGAAAAGTTTCGTGCCACCATGGTTTGTCCACCTGGCAATCCACTTAACCAAACCCCGCCGCAACCCATTTCTTTACGCATACGGGATTAATTAGTCATCAGGATTAATTAATAACCTTTTCCGCCTATTAGATATCGCCCGGGGTGATTAGATTAAACCTTAAACTGTTTTAAAGCCCGACAGGCCCACATATGAAACCTCCATTTTGAATCCACAAGAACCAAAATGGAGGTGTCGGTAGATCTGAATATTACTCCACTGAATGCTCCTCACCGTGAATTGGAATATTTACCTTTGATAGATGAATATTTCCAAATTAAAGACCTGCATTTTGATGAAAGTCCCCTATTGAGCTATTGTCGCTGCAGAGACGAATAACTCAAAGGGGCAACGTCTTATAGGGTTTGTGGGCATCCAATCCCCCAAGGTATCTCATTCCTTCAGTCATTTATTTCCCAGAAATCATCCATTACTGCCATTCTAACTATGATCTGACTCAAAGAGTTGTAATATCCCCTGACCAGAGTGTTCTTTTCCCCATTACTCCCCAAGTTATCAATATGATGTTCCATTTTGAACTTGGTCAAAACCTCACTCCCTTGTCCATTGGAGAATTGCTTGAAAAATCTACTCGGTTGTCCCCTGAAGAGGTAATAAGAATATCACATCCTTGGATAAAAAGTCTTAATACTAGTCATAAGATTTGGTTACTCCAAGATTGTTATAAAATATATTCAAACAGAGGTTAGAAAGCATAACAACTAAAGAGTATCAGTGGTTAAAGTGTATCAGGTAAAAGTCAGTGAAAGTTAAAACGAAGTTACAGAGTAGTCAAAGGTAAATAGTAAAATTGAATACAGAAGGCAGTAAAATGGCAAAAAGAGATGATAATACTTTCACCAATATTGAGGTTTGTCTAAAGTGAAAGTAAAACAGTCAAAAGAGCAAGAAAGTAAAAAGATGAAAAAACATAACAAGAAGGAATATTTTTGCAGAAATTGCATATTTTAGTCATAGTTTTGCAGAAAATATTGTGATCAACCCAAGATGAATTTTACAAAAATGAAGGAGTTTTATGTTCTTAAGAGGGCCATATACAAAAACCTCTCTCACTTTTCTAACAGCCATTATGGTTTTGGAAATATTAAACAATGTTGGAAAGCACTTTTTTGCAGAAAATTTCAGTTTAAGTCATCATTTTGTAGAGAGTATTTTGGCCAATCCAAAATACTTCATACAAAACTGAAGGACGTTTTTGTTCCTAAGATACCCATCTACAACAACCTATCTCAGTTTTTTCACAGTGATTTTATAATGAGAGATACATGCGCATCGTTACAGGCCATTTTTCAGACTCTGTAAAACTCTGTTCTACACAAATTTTTTACAGAGACTATTATGCATAGCTGGAGAGGAATTTTGGGAAAATTAAAGAGGTTTATCTCACCAACATATTGATATACAATAACCCCTTTCACTTTTTACATATCTATTACGGATTGAGAAATACAAAAATATCATTGGACCCCAAGTTTGCAGAATTGTTGGAGCAGATTGCACAAAGAAAGGAAACAGTTAGTGACTTGGATGCCTCATCATCAACTAAGAGTTGGATCAAATTCGAATTCTTATCTTTGCCATCACCTATACATACAAAATAGTGCCAAATAGATGCATTAGTTTGAGTGTCCTTTAATTAAGTTCTATTTATGTAAATAGTTGGAGAGATTTGTGAACCAATTTTGATATTTGTTTCAAGATATTTTAGTTTAGAATTGGTATAAATACTCCACTCTTGGAAGCATTGAGTGGATTCCATGACTTGGCTGTAACATTGAAATTTCAGAATAAAAGCGCTTGGAGAAATTTTTCGTGGCTTGGCTGGATGAGGATTTAAAGCACAAGACTTGTTGCAGGATTCATGTGTTGGGCAACAGTTCAATAAGTGTTTCTACCCTTTCTCTGAAATTTTATATCAGTCTATAATATCATCATATCCATTCCTGAATAATTCGCATAAGAGATTGAAACAGAATTTTCTTAATTGTACTTTGTTTCCAAATGTTATTATTCTTGATGTTTTCCTCTAAATTAGTTATAAGCATGAATTCTTAAATGCTCTTGCTTTACTAATTTAAACACTGTTGGTTACTATAACAAAGGATTCTTCATTGCTCTTTGTTTGTAGTCATTTCATTTCTTTCTTTTGGACATGGTGAAAGACTCTTAGTTTCCTTTCATCCCTTCAAATTCATCCCATCCGCTTTAAATTTTAAGCATTGTTCTCTGTCTAGCTATCTTGCCCTGTAATACCATCTTGTGCTTAGAATAGAAATCCAATAAAGCCATCCTTTGACTCCATAGCCCAATGGACTGAAAGCTCTCAATCTTGCCATTAGTTTGTGGATTCCACCATTTTCCCAAAACAATCTTGAATCTATAACTAGCCTAAAAGCTTCCAAGAACAAAGATAAATCATAAAGAGAGAGCCCTCTCTGGATGCAGATTGGCTAGATTCTACATCTAAAAGGTTGGTTTGTGGTTACCTTGGGTATACTTTCCTCTTACACAACTTCTAGGAAAACCTGAGTGATAACATGTTGATTTGATTATGATTATGATTATGATTATATATATATACACACACACACACACATATATATATTGTGCTAATTGAAACTGACTGTACAGACGAGATAGCCACCCCTAAACTTAACTAAGGTATGTTGATTATGTTTATATTTGGTTTATCTAACATGGTATGTTTGCAGGAAGAAGGTCAAAGATGACAAGAAAAATGGTGGACTACAATTCACATGATTCTCCTTATAGAGAATATGAGAAGCACAGAGATGAGTACTATCCTGACATAGTAGAGACTTTGAGAATTTTAAAGGCAGATATTAGGAGTTATAAAGAAGACAATGACATAATCATTCAGTCACAAGAAGGGATTTCCAGAGAAGAGGAAAAAAAACAGAGGTCAATGTAGTAATCTTTCAAAGTTTGTCAAATTTTCAGTGATAGGGACAACCACGAAGCACTTATGGATAGGAGGAAAGGAAAAATGGGGCATATGGTAGCAGGTCTCATGGAGGGCATAGTTGGTCAAGGATCACATAGTTAGAGGTGGTAGATGGATGGATACACTTGAAAGGAGAGGTATTGGGAATGGATTCTATTCTAGTTGTATATCAAAGAGACAACATGTTCATCACCATTATCATCCTTACAAGAGGAAGGAGAAGTAGTACTTGTCGAATCAGTTCAAGAAAGCCAAACCTCCTATCTTTGATGGAGAGTTGAAGAAACAAGAAGATGCAAAATCATGGTTTGTTGGGATGAAGAAGTTCTTAGAGTTGCATGATTATACAGAGAACATGAAAGCTAGGATAATCATTTTCATTCTCAAAGGGAAAGCAAAAATCTGGTGGGAATATGTAAAATGTGTTAGAGGTATCATGACAAAGGAGTTGATTTGGCATGAGTTCAAGTGACATTTCAAAAAGAGGTTCTTTTCGTAGAGATATTATGATGATAAGGCTAAGGAGTTATACAATTTGAAGATTTGATCGATGATAGATGAAGAGTATACGACTAAGTTCTTGGAGCTATTGAGGTATGTAACATATCTTAAGGATGAGAAGATGAAGGTTCAAAAATTCGTTAGTGGATTTCCTTTAGCATTTAAAGGTCGAATTAATTATGACGAGCCTTAGACATTGGAGGAAGTCATTAGAAAGGTGAAATATTGTTATGATCAGTCTAAGCATAATTCAAAGCCTAAGCAGGGTTGGAAAGGTAATGAAAATACTAAAGGAAAGTGGTATAAGAAGTGAAGAAGACCTCATGATACATGTAACAAGGATAATGCAACATTGTACAATAAATTCAATGCAGTTGACAGAGGATAGGGATTTCAGTATCATGAGCAAAATAAGGGTGATGGAAGGAAGCCTTTGCAGTGTTGCACTTGTGGCAAGGATCATCGTAGGAGAGATTGTACACAACATCAAGGTGGTAGACCTCAAATTTACTGTGCTCAGGAGGCATAGATAGTTGGGGATATTGGATAGAGTATTCATCAGATTTATGCAACATTGGATACTAGGCAGGCTGATCATCAAGCATCTATTATCAAGATGGAAGGTAATTTCTGTGATAGAGTTGTTTCCATTTTGATTGGTCCTGGATCTAACTATAGTTATATCATTCCTGACCTAGTGGATAAGTGTTTCTTGAATAAAGAAGTGCATGTAGAGTCTTGGTTGGTGTAGTTGGCTATAGATATTAACTAAAGAGTTCATCATTAGGTAAGATCTTGTGCATTTGAGCTTAATGTTATGTCTACATTAACACATTTAAATGTGATTTTTTTGGGATCATACAGTATGTTTTTGGGTATGGATAGGTTGTACATTCACAGGACTAAGGTATATTATTATGATAAGGCTATTGAGTGCTCAGATGATTATGGAGAGAAGAGAATCTTGCAGGGAAAGAAGAAGCCTACATCAGTGAGAATGGTTACAACTATGTAGGAAAAACGTAGTAGAAAGAAAGGGTGTGTATTGTTTGCAGTTCATATCTCTAGTGACAAAGGAAAGGATGTTGAGGATCCTAAAGTCTTGAAGAGGTATCCAGTTTTGCAACAGTTTCAAGATGTATTCCTAACAAATATTTTAGAGTTACTGCCTCATAGGGAAGTGAAATTTTCTATTGAGTTGATGTTGGGAGCAACGCCATCATCAAAGGCATCGTACATGATGAGCACTCTAGATTTGGTGGAATTGAAGTTGAATTTGAAGCAAATGCTTGATAAGGGATACATTAGGCCAAGTGTCATCTTGGAATGCACCAATTGTTTTTGTGAAGAAGAAGGATGGTGCTCATAGCTTATGTATTAATTACATAGAGTTGAACAAGGTGAAGATCAAGAAAAGGTATCCTTTGTTGCAGATTGACGACTTGTTTGATCAGTTGAAGGAAGAAGAAATGTTCTCGAAGATTGACTTGAGATCATGATATCATCAGGTACACATCAAACAAGAGGACATTTAAAAAGATTGATGACTTGTTTGACCAATGCTCCAACTACTTTCATGTGTTTGATGAATAATGCGTTGCATCCTTATATGGACAAGTTTGTGATATTATTCATTGACGATGTAATGATATATTCTAAGAATGAGGAAGAGCATGCAGAACATATAGCAGTAGTGTTAATATTGTTGAGAGAGCATCAATAAGTGTAGTTTCTTTCAGACAAAAGTTAATTACTTGGGACATGTTGTATCCAAGGAAGGTATAGTAGTGGACCCGGAAAATATCACAGCTATCATGGAGTGGGGAGCACCTAGGAATGTGGATGAATTCAAATCATTCATGGGGTTAGTAGGTTATTACAGGTGATTCATTAGGAATTTATCATAGTTTACCCATCCTATTAAATACCTATAGCGAAAAGGAAAGAAGTTTGAATGGATAGAGGAATGTGCAACTAGTTTTGAGTGGTTGAAGAAATTGCTTACAAATGTTATGGTCTTGAAGATTGCAGATCTAGATAAATAATTTGTGATATGTACAGATGCTTGCAAGAGGTGACTTGGTGGAGTTCTGAAGTAGGATGAAAATCTGGTATACTACGAGTCAAGGAAACTGAATGAGCACGAGCAGAACAATGATATTGATTTGGCAGCTATCATTCATGCATTGAAGTTGTGGAGACATTATCTTCTTGGCAGGAGGTTTATTCTGATGAGTGATCACATTAGGTTGAGGTACTTATTTGACCAACCTAATTTGAATTCCAGGAAAGCTAGATGGTTGGCCACACTTAGTGAGTTTGACTTCGAGATTAGGTACATTAATGTAAAGAGAACATGGTTGCAGATTCTCTTAGAAGAAGAGTGCAGGTAAATCACATAGTAGCTATGAGTTTATATGGAAATATTTGTAGGAGCAGATCTTGCATGTATGGAAGAAGGATGACATGTACCATCAAATTAAGCACAAGTTACAAAAACAGAATACAAGTGATTAGGATGTGTATTATCATCTCACGACACATGTTTTGGTGAGATTTAGGGACAATATCTATGTGCCAGACAATTGTGAGATGAAGAAGCTTATCTTGAGGGAATTTCATGTCAAGTTGTATTTAAGTGAAGTGGGATATCATAAGACTTTGAAAGCTATGAATAATTTCTACTACTGGCCGAATCTAAAGAAATAGGTAGTTGAGTTTGTCGCAAGGTGTTTTGATTGTCAACAGGTAAAAGCAGAGAGCAAGCATCCAGGTGGTTTATTGTATGTGATTTCGATTCCAAAATGGAAATGGGAGGTCATTTCCATGGATTTAATTATAGGCTTTCCAAGGAAATTGAGACAACATCATTCCATTATGGTTGTGGTTGACAGGTTGACAAAGGTAGCTCACTTCATTGTGGTTAAGTTTACTAATTTAGCTAGTGTGGTAGGTCAGGTCTTCATCAGGGAGAGAGTGGGATTGCATGGTGTTCCTAGGAATATTGTATATGACAGAGATACCAAATTCACTTCTAGGTTTTGGAAATATTTGTTTGTAGGTCTTGGGATGGAGTTGGATTTCAGTAACACATATCATTCACAAATAAATGGACATATAGAGAAGGTCAACATGATTCTTGAGGACATGTTGAAGATGTATGTTATCCATCAACAATGGAAGTGGAAAGAGTATCTTCCACTAGTTGGTTTGCTTATAATAATGGGTATTAATATTCTTTGAAGATGAGTCAATTTGAGGCATTTTACGGGGATAGTTGTAATACTCCTATCAACTGGGGTGATCTAGTGAACAAGGTATTGATTGGACCGGATATGTTGGCAGATATGGAATAGGAAATGCAGGTTATAAAAAGGAACTTGAAGGAAACACATGACATATAGAAAATTTATGTAGATCAACAATGGTATTTAAGGAGTTTCAAGTTGGGGACCAAGTGTACTTACGCATCAAGCCCAATAAGATCTCCTTAAGGATTAGATTATGTGCCAAGATGACACCTCGGTATTGTGGTCTTTTTTAGATCCTTGACAGGATTGGACCAATGGCCTACAAAATTTCACTACCTCCGACACTGAAATTCCATGATGTTTTCCATGTATCATTACTTAAGAAGTATGTCCAGGATGTTGATCATGTGATTGAATAGTTTGTATTGTAGATGGAACCAAGGGAGAATTCCAGCCAAACCTCAATGCATATTACAATAGAAATAATTCATGCTCTGGAACCGAGCAATTGAGCAAGTTAAAATACAGTGGAAGCACTTTGGGCTTGATGAAGCTACATGGGAGATGGTTAATCATATGCAAGTTATGTGTCCTTCTCTATTCGCTAGTTGAGCAGATGTATTCTAGTATATGTGTTTGATGTTGTGTTGGTTATATGTATATTCATATGTATGTTGTGAATATCGCATCGAGTTGTGTTATAAAGCTCAAATAAGTGGTATGGTGTTCATTTTATGATGGTCATGGTCTTACTAGTGTGATATGATGTGTTATACGGAACTTCATTACTGCGTACAAAGGTGAATTCCCTAGACCTAGTGGCCTGGTCTAAAACAACAGAAGAAAAAAAAATTCAAAGTTTTCCTTAGATAAATTAGAGTATTGGAAAGAAGCCTACCTCGAATCTATAGCAAGCCTTCCTTTCGTCCTTGCTTGTAAGCTCCAATTGTAGCTCCAAATGTTATAATTAGAACATTCACACACAACTAAAACAAGAAAAGAAACCATGATCTATGTAGCATAATCTAAAACCTTTATTCAATGAGTCAACCACTCATCGAAATATATGAGTGCAAACATAACACAACAAATATAGGAAAACAAGATGCTCTTTATATTAAAAAAAGTAAGAGAGAGCACAACCATAAATAGAAGTATGACTTTGTAGATGTCTCCCCAAGTTGATTTTTCCTTCCTTGTCACAAAGCACAATTCAACACCAACCCTAATGTAAGAAAGTGATGACTCCTTAGATTCAAACTAGCAGCATGAGGGTACTATGAATCTCCAAAATACAACCTTGAGGCTATGGATGGCATTAAATTTATAGGAGAAGTATGGTAGTTTAGGATTTACCATTATGGGATTGAGATCCACATATGATGGGAGGATGAGCTTAAGGGATAAGAGGTGAAGTCTCCAAGATAGGATTATATAGTATTCGAGCTCCTTATCCATGGTAAATAGTTCAAACAACATGGAAGCTTCTAGAAGAGGAAGATTCATAATTATTTTAATTTTCCCAAATTTCTAGAATCAACGCACCTGCAGAAGGGAACAACATGTGTTGATCAATGCATGTGCTTAGTTATAAAACATGTGACCAACACATGTAGGTATTTATGCAGGGTGCTTTGGGGCCAAAAACAATGCTTTTGAGCAATTTGTCCGAAAAACTTAGACTTTTTGGAGAGGTCATGCTTAGGGATTTGTGAAGGGAAGATAACAACATGTTCATGGATATCGATTGATACAATTTTTTGGGCCTATTGAGCAGATAGGACAAAATGGCTTATAACAGATTGCTCCCTAAAGTACAAAGTCAAAAGCGGCAACTGATCACTAAAGTTATTTACCTTGTGACAATTCTATATCAAGAACAATTGGTCCAGATCATCGTCTGTTACAATAAATTTCATCATGGTGTGTTTGTTGAGGGAGGCATACCAATGCTTATCACATAAGCTAACATTACATGTAAAATGATCAAGAAATATCGTCCATTGATAACAGAGCGTAGAACCATATGCCTATCTCTATGATCATAGCCATCATCCTTTGTAATCTTGTATTAATGCTAAAATCAAAGCCTGGATGGATGGAACTAGATCCAGGGTCTTCTATCTCGTTCACTCAATCACTTAATGTACGAATCTAATCATGTGAATAAACAAACTGGAGTCAAACATGGTAGACACCATCTGATTATTGGCTAATGATGTAAGTCGTTAATAGATACGATAGAAACCATTGATGATGTTAATGGCTCTCAAAGTACCATAGTACAATCTGTATGGTGTGAATAAAGGAGTTGATGTCACTTCCTGGATAATGAGCTAATGTCAATAGGAAGTGACCAGTTGCAAGAGGACCTTGATGTATCCCCCATCAATGAAATGAAACAGGCATCAATATTTTGGATACAAAATGATGTTGATGTGGAATTGGTCCAAGAACGACATACATGAATAAAGGCTTAGGAGTATTGTAGCATATATTAAATGAATGAATTCTCTTGAAAATATCAACAACTCTTAATGGAGTTTCCAAAATTGACCCAAAATCGATTATGGAGGCTTTTAATATGGTATGATTAACCAAAGAGGCAAGCAAATTTCCCAACCCAACAGTCACGGAGATGAAGTGGAAGAGTGTCATGTACAAGAATGACCCACTGCCATTAATAGGTAGAGTACCCTCTTTTCCCAATTTCCCCAACCATTTCTCGTAAGTACCTCTTTATTTTTTACAAGCTTGAGGAGGATAGCATATGCTTGATCTTTTAAGTCCATCCTTCAAATGAATCCTTTGAGTAAATTTAACGAACCTCGAGAAGGAGTGGTTTAGTCCTGTCATGTTCGACGAGTCCAACATTTTTTGATTCTTTGATGAGTCCAATGAAGGTGTAACTCAACTTATTTTTAATTTTTAGAGAGTTTTAAAAAGAGGTGAAAAAAAAAACTCCAAAGGTTTCTTTTCATAAAATTGTTTCTTGAGTTCGTAAAGGCAGAAAACAATACTCAGGAGAACATCTTAGCCATGTTCGATTAAGGTATTCCTTTTTCGTAAATAGTCTATCCCAGTCTAGAAAAGGGTTAAAATTATACTGAGTAGACATATTTTCGTTTACTTTATCAAGTTTGAAAAGACAAGTGATCAACAATATTTTCATGTTTAGGGAATTTGAAAAGAGCTAAAAGAGGACTCTTCCTGGAGGAACGAGTGGTATAAAATGTAGCAAATGGTTCCCGTTCATGATGGAACTTCTCAAAACATGCAAAGGTCAAGAGGCTGGCTAATAAGACCACTCATCACAACAGTTCCTTAGGAAAGGGTTAAACACCAAGTGAAAGTGTATGACTGACCAAGAAGATGGAGACGATGGAATGAGGAAAGAAAGGCTCATCTGATAGACTAATAAAAAATGGCAATCACACAGGATCGAATGTGAGAATGTTTTGATTTTTACACAAGCTCGAAACATGGGAAACTATGCTTTAAATAAGTTTGCACACCCCCAACATAATGACTTGATTCTAGGCACATGCCCCCCAAGCTTCATTACATTCACCTAAGTAGACTACTGGTTACTAACAGGTGAATGGAATGAAGGTTCATTTATGAGATCTAATCAAAGACTCGAAATGGAAGGGGGTCTATTTTATTCTTTAATGAGCTTGACACAGGAAAAGGAACTTTTCTTTAGGACCTTGTTTCATTTTTTAACAAGCTTGACACAAGAAAAGGAGTTCTACTCCAAGGACCTTGTTTCATTTTTTAACGAGATTGACACAAGAAAATGAACTATTCTCTTGGGATCTTATTCATGACCTCAAGAAGGCCATGGATTCCAAGAGGTTCTCATTAGATGGGAGAAAAATGCTCTAGAAGGTATCAAGGGATCCATTGGAAATATTAGACTTCAATGCCCCTAGTAAATGATTCACCATATCTCCTACTAGATCTAGGTCAAAATAAGTTGAGCAAACAATGAGAGGCTCCTCTTCAACAATAGGTAAGGGCATGGGACAAGGTTCCACATAATTAATTTGTTGTGGGGGAGATACCACTTGCATATAAGGACCATTTAAGGATGTTGGTTGATTGGGAGTCAAATCAGGACCAACGAATGAAAGATGGTCAATGGTCATGATTCTTCCTTTATGTAGGAAACACATCACATGAAAGAGTGAAGAGACAACAACTCCCATGTCATAAAAATAGTCACGCCTAAGGAGTAAATTAAAATCCAAAGCGCCTTGGACTACCATCATATCTTTATAGACAAATTTTCTCCCAAAGTAATATGAAACTGAGGAAGGATCCCTAACGTTGATTGGTTCCTTTGTTAAAAGCCAACATATTATGGGTAACAAGCACGAGTTGTGGAGAATCAAAAGATTTCCAAGTAGTTGAGGATATAATATTAACGTACACACCTTCATCTATAATTGTGTCATGTACAACCATATTATACACCTGTACTATAACCTGGAAGGGCACGTAAGGAGGAAGACGATATTCTGCCAGTCAACTCAAATCAAAGGAAGTGACCATACTACTTGGAGAGGGTGTTGTGGGAATGACAAAAATATCCCCATTATGCTATGGGAATGTGAGAAATACTCCCCAGTACTGTGGGAATAGGATAATTTCCCCCCTGTATCGTGGGAACAAGAGCACAACCCACCGATTCATTGGAACCTAAAGAACAAGAATAAATTGAGCGGTATGAGACTCCCTCTCCACGGGAAAAGGATGATCAAATGAAGGTGGAATCAAGTCAACCATTCTGTCAACGAATGGTTGGTTGGGAACAGACTCATGGGATTCATGTTCAGAGAGTGTGGTATTTATTGGATTAGGATTCTAATCAATCACTTCATCAACTAGTTGAGGATTAGGAGAAATATTTTGGTATCCAGTCAGAAGTTGTGGTTGCTAAATAGTAAGATTTCTCAACAATTTGGATGCTTCATCATACAAGGGCAAAGGTGAATTGGATGATTCCCTTCACATAACTTATAGGAAAACTAAACTTTACCCTTATTTTCGTGAACCTTATGATCACTAGTCAATGATTTGTCACCAACATGATCTCCAAAAGATGATGACAAAGGCTGATGTGATCTTGTGGATCACACTTCTAGTATCTTGGGAACACCAGGACAATCTCTAAGAAGGCGGTCACCCTTACATAACATACAAGGGAGTTTAACTTTGTGGGGCTAATTGGAAGGTTCCTCCATGCTAGTTTCATTGGTAGTAATGTTTGCTTGGTCCCCCCCAACTTATTTTGCTTCTTCTTCATCATCCTTTTCTTCTTCTTCTTAGATTCCTAGTTACTAGAAGGAAGACTCTCACTAGGCGAGGAGGAAGAAAGGGATAAAGAAACAATAGGTGAAGAAGGCAAAGGATCAACTTTAGGTTGAATTTGTTCAAGTGGGGGAGAACTTGGTTGATAAGAAGTTTGGACATTCAGAACCAAAGAGGGTGAAAATAACCAAACTGGCAAACCAATCATAAATTCGGGAAGGGACAACATTTCCATATAAAGAGAACCAATATTTCAAAAAGGAGGAAAAGGACCAGGATTCTCGTCAGAGGGGTTTCCTTAATTGGTATACTTTAGAGCTATTACCATTAGTCTCAACATAAAAAGGGGTAAACTAGGCAAAAAAAATTACCAATCAATTATGAACTACAATATACAACCTTGGAGAACCAAGGATTTATGTACATGTATGAAATCTCCCCGAATGTTGTGTTCAATGTATCACAGTGTACAAGGTGACCAACTCGGTTACCTAAGGCGAGATAGAAATCTTGTGGGGACTTCCAAAATATACCTAAAGGTACGTGGAAGCATAGTTCGTAGTAGTGTTGTCTAATGTGTAATTGTACGATGAAAGTTTTCCCATATACTTTTCATGCATGGAGCACCATCCAATATACTCGAAAATATGTGGAGAACAATTTTATACACTTACCTAAAAGGAATGGGATATCACCCCCAGAATGAAACGCTAGAATAAAAGATAGCTCTTATGCTTAAAGACATTGGAACATGTCTCTAGCCTAAACCATTAGATGTTCGTGTTAATGTTCCAAATGCTTCTTTAGATTGATTGAGTAAATTTTAGAGTTTATCTTGAATTATATTGCGATTTCACAGCACAAAACGTGATGTCACCTGAACACACCTAAGACGCAAGTAACATGAAAAAAATAATTCTTTTCATTTTCCTTTTAACAATGAAAGGCCTAAGTAAATAGGTGAAGAAGAAATAAATCAACAATGAAACAAACAAGTGATGCAATAATCAATATACTTAACTTCACTATTCCAATCAAAATAAAATCCCTATATGCAACACAAATGATTAATTTTCTTTTTTTCTTTTCTTTTCTTTTAATGTTTCAATTGCAAAGAAACATATGAATGCAACTTGATCACTAACGAAAAGAAACCACACAGACTTTAACTTGTAATGTAAAATTTACTTTTCAAATTCAATAATCAATCTATGCATACAAACCCTAATTAACAAGAATAAATAAAGAAAGAAACAAAATCTTATAAAAAATGTGGTGCTGCTATGAGGTGATTAATACTCACAGAATTTACCCCCCCACCCCCCCCAATGATTGTGGGGGATTTTTTAATTGTTGCAAAAATAAAAGCAAAAACATGTAATTTGACACAAGGGATTGGCTTTACAGAGACACAAAGAAACTTAGAGACTCAAGAAACGTTTTGGAGCAAAGCATAATGAGGAGCAATTTTTTTTTTTGTAAAAACACAAGGAAAAAAACGTAATTTCACATAAGGGATTGGTTTTATAGAGACACAAACAAACTCCAAGACTCAAGAAAACTTTATGTACTAAACCAGAATGAGGAGCAAGGTTAGGGAATGTATTTTTTTTGCATCCTACAGGATTAACGCAGGAACAGAAGGGACACCAATGTGCTGCAATACAGGTGAAGCACACGATAAATGGCATTGTTGTGCAGGTTCAGGGAATGAGTGCATGTGTAGCATAGGAGCAAGTGCGCTACAATGCAGGCACAATGAAGGCATAGGCATGTTGAAGCACTCTGTCTCAGAGCAGGCAATAAGGTAGAGCAGTTTCAGTCAAAATATGGCATAAGAAACACAACCAAGCTCAAAAAAGTGTTTACGAAGGTCAATAAATGTCTAAATGAGTCATTCCAGGTCACTTTGAGAGGTGAAAAAGTGCTAAGGTCAAGGAAAACACTAAGGGAAAATCAATCTCTAGCATGGTCACTAATTTGTTATATGAAACTTCACTATTGCATACAAAGGTGAATTACCTAGACCTTCTGGCTTAGTCTAGAAAAACAAAAGACAAAGAAATTCAAAGTTTTCCTTAGAGAAATTAGAGTATTGGAAAGAATCCTACCTCAGATTTGTAGGAAGACTCCCTTTCCTCCTTGCTTGTAAGCTCCAATTGTAGCTCCAAACGCTATAATTAGAACCTGCACATACAACTAAAACAAACAAAGAAACCATGATCTATGTAGCATAACCTAAAACCTCTATTCAATGAGTCAGACAAGCATTAAAATATATGAGTGCAAACATAAAACAAAAAATATAGGAAAAAAAGATGTTCTTTGTATTAACAAAAATAGGAGAGAGTACAACCATAAATAGATGTCTGACTTTTCAGATGTCTCCCCAAGTTTATTTGTCCTTCCTTGTCAAAAATCACCCTTCAACACACACCCTAATGCAAGAAAGTGATGATTCCTTAGGTTCAAACCAACAACATGAGGGTACTATGAATCTCCAAAATCCAACCTTGATGCTATGGATGGTAGTAAATTTATAGGAGAAGTATGGTAGTTTAGGATTTACCATTATGGGCTTGAGATCCACATATTATTGGAGGATGAGCTCAAGGGATAATAGGCAAAGTATCCAAGATAGGATCATATAGGATTCAAGCTCCTTACCCAAGGTAAATAGTTAAAACAACCTTAGAAGATTCAGGAAGAGGAAGCTTCAAAATTATTTTTAATTTTCCTGAATTTCTAGAGTCAGCGCACTTGCAAAAGGGAGCAACATGTGTTGATCAACGTAGGTGCTTAGTTATGTAACATGCGACCAACACAGGTAAGGAGTTATGTAGGGTGCGCTAGGGCTAAAAACAATGTTTTTAAGCAATTTGTCCCATACAATCATACTTTTTGGAGAGGTCATTCTTAGGGATTTGTGAAGGGATGATGAAAACATGTTCATGGATATTGATTGATCCAACTTTCAGGCCTATTGACCCTATGTGACAAAATGGCCTATAACATGATTTAAATGTTTCATAAAGTTGTGTTATAAATATCCATGGGTAGCATATTTTTTGCTAGTTTATAGGTGTCCTTAAACATCGAGGATAGTTTTCCCCCAAGGGGGAGGGGTTTGTCACAACCCCTGATTGATTTTCTATGTAAAAAAAATAAGACCAAGATCATGGGAAACGTATTCCAAGATAAATGTTGGGAAAAACATAGTGTTGGGTATCATTGGTGACTAATTAATGGCTATGGAAGTTGGCAAAGGCAAAGTGGAAATAATTGGCATTTTATTTATGAAATAAAATAAAATATGAGAAAATGAAGGTGAAGAGTCACAAATTTTCATGAGAGGGAAATTGAAGGGAAAATGAAGGAAATAGACGCCTCAATCATAAAAAGGCTTATGAGGATCAGTTCATAGGTTTTGTGAGTTCATTCTTCGGCTTTCTCATTCATTCTCTCATTCTCTCATACTCTTTCACACTTAGAGCATTATTGGAGCATGCTTGGAGCACTATGGTATTCATTCGGATTTGGAGAAATAAGCCAAAGAGAAGCGCAAAGCGCAAGAGAAAAGGTGGATCAACAACTACATTTGGATTAATTTTCAAGTAACAGTTGCATGAGTAGAAATTAATGTGTAGATTCAATACTACTCATGAAATTTTCTACATCATAAGACATGAAGCTACTCTACTGATCTGCGGAAATTCATTTACCATCTGGAACAAGAATCATAGACATGAAAAATGAAAAATCACACATCACACATGCACAAAGATATATCTAGGGGAAATCAACTGCTCAAAATCCCTTACTACCTATATTGCATTAATCAAAGAATATAGATGAAATACACATGCTTCCTCAAACCTGAGCACACCCTGCAAGTGTATAGTCTATCCCTCTCCCTGACTGAATGAAGCTAGCCAATATAGCCAATTTTCAAGCCCTCCAAGCTCCTATTTCCTTGCGCTGTTCCTGTGGTAAATTGTCCCCTATTATTTAGGAATTTCCCACTATTGAATTGTGCAATTGCTCTAGGTCCTTCCTCTGACTACATGCGCCACTTGTACACATTGGAATATGCTACAACTGATAGTACACTACCTTGGAAACTCCATCTCAACTGGGTAACTTGAATTCTATACATGAAACAATTATTTTCGGTTGATTGATCAGTTAACTGGTTGATCACTGAGTGTGGTTTAAGTTCCACTTTCACAACCTAACCTCCACTAGTTCTTCTGACATTTAGAACTAGTTACGCTGACAGTAACTCAAATTAACTGAAATAGGTTTCTACAAATTAGAAATCAAACATACTTAATTGAACTCAAGCTTCCCCAACTCAAATTAACTGAGTGAAAAGTTCCATGTCACCTCAGTTAACTACTTCCAAGGATTATGCTAAAATAGAAATTTATTTTTTCTATAGTTTGACAAAGGAAAAGTCAAACTGATATTTTCTTGTTGTATTTTCAACACTCCCTCTCAATAAGAAATGGATTATCAACTACCCCTATCCTGCACATGTGGAACTCTAACTTCCCTCTTGATAAGGCCTTTGTCAAAATATCAACATCTCGTTCCTCTGTTAGAATGTACTGCAACAACATAATCTGCATCTACACACAATCTTGTAGATGATGATACAGGATATGAATATGCTTGGATCGATCATGAAAAATAAAATTCTCATAGAGTTTGATATAACTCTAATTATCACAGTAAATCACAATAGGATCCATCATCTAACCAAACAAGGCAACAAGTATCTTTCTCATCCAAATCACCTCACATGTTGCTTGACTTGTAGCCATGTATTATGCTTCTGTTGAGCTGAGTGCCACTGATGTCTACTTCTTGCTATACCAAGAAACCGTTGTGGCCCAACACTAAAAATCCCAGCTGATGTACTCTTCTATTCTGATGGACTTCCCACCCAATCTACATCAGTGAAGCCACACAACTTCACTCCCTCTATCTATCTGTACCGAAGTCCAAACTAGGTAGTGCCTATGAGGTATTGTAGAACATGATTTGTTTCACTCAAAAATAGTTTGGTTGGCCTAACCATATCTTGACTCAATTGGTTGACTGCATAGCACATGTCTAGTTGTGTGTTCACAAGATACATGAGTGAACCCACCAACTGTGGGTAAACAGTCACATCCACTTCCTCGCCTGAAGTGACATCCTCTTTCCTCCAGTTGGTCGCTATAGGAGTCTCCATGGGTTTGCACCTGTCCATGCAGAACCTATGAAGTATCTCATTGGCATACCTACCCTGAGAGACAAACAATTACCCAACACCTTTCCATACTTCCGATCCAAGGAAGTAGTTCACGAGACCCATGTCCTTCATCTCGAACTATTTTACAAGGTTCTTCTTGTAACATATGATCAATTTCTCATCACCAGTCAAGATCAAATCATCAACATATAAAACAATAATCAACAATTTGACTTCTACCAAAATATGATAGATGTTTACATCCACTTCACTTTTGGTGAAGCCTAAACCAGTGAGATAGTTATTGGTCCTGGTGTACCAAGCATGGGGTTCTTTCTTGAGACTGTACAACACTCACTTGAGTCTGCACGCATGAGAATCTTGATCAAAAGTATCAAAGCCTTTTGGTTTCTCAATATACACCTCCTCCTAAATAACTCTATTGAGGAATGTAGTTTGACATCCATTTGGTGGATCTTCCACCCCATCTGTGCAGCCAAAGAAAGGATTGATATGATGGATAAGTACCTTGCTACAGAAGAAAAGTTTTCCTCATAGCTAATCCCCTCCACTTGAGAGTACCCCTTGGCCACAAATCTAGCCTTGTAATTTTCTATGCTTCCATTTGTTTCTTGCTTCACCTTGAAGATCCGTCTCGAACCCACAATTGATTTTTCTGTTGGCCTTGGGACCACTTCCAAAACACTATTCTTTACAATGGATTTGTACTCCTCCATCATTGCATAAACCCATACTGGTTTCTCTATTGCTTCCACGAAATAGGATGGCTCATTCTCTATTATCTTAGCATTAGATCCATGTTTCTAGTGTACTGATCTGGTGACCTTCTGTGCCTACACTAATTTGAAGAAGAACCTCTATTCTCCCTCGCATCCTCCACAAGTCTCTCAGCTTCTATGGTTCTCTTCCTACCTTCGATGGATGGTTCTACTTGAGTGAATGTCTCCACTCTTTGCTCCTCAACTTGTGGTTGCTCCACAACATCTTGGGGCTCCTCCTTTGGAGCTAAAAGGTCCTTCTCTAGTGGGATATGAAGCTCACTCTCAAGAGAACACCGTATGGTTTTGTTGTTGGGTTGTGTTATATTCTTTCCACGACTAGCCCACGTAGTTAACCAAGGGGTTAGAGGGGGGCGGAGCCCCCCT